>JAGGAT010000266.1:0-45907 GCA_017657195.1 Termitomyces sp. T70a
CCGGGTTCATACTATCTTCCCACATTAACTCCCCTACCCATCTGCCACTAACGTGCCATCCCAATTTCTAAACTCCTTTTACTCTCTGCAATGCTTGCCATTGCTCGGTTGGTGTAGGGCTGGAACCCAATCGCCGCAGCTTGCAGCTTCCTCTAGCCAAACAGCTAGTCAGGGTCTCACGACAAACCCCCCCTGCACCCAGATGGTATCTTTTGGAGATCAATCCCAAGATTCAAAACCCACGACAGAATGAGCCAGCTGGGCAAGCATGGTGACAGACATGCCGGACCATTAGGCTAGACACCTGATCAAACCTTTGCCTCTACCCCGACCTCAACAGCCGTGCCGGACCCATCCGATGGACCACACATTATGTTGGCAGCCTGATTGAACTATTGACACCTTCTTTTCCCACCCACCCATACTAGGACCCGCTTGGTCCACAGGTTGGTCCCTCCCAATTGCTGTATTTGGTATTCCCTGAGGGCTTTCAAACCAAGGTTCTTCCAAATCCGTCATGATCTGCAGGACCAGATCCCTCCCAAATCTGCCCCATTAGGCAACCCTCTCTTTTTCTGATTGGACAGGAGCGCAGTAGTCACATTGCTTCATCAAGTCACATGCTGATTGGTCGCTCACTATGGCCTGCACAACAAAGCCTCCCTAGTCAGTCACATGGGAGCATTGGCTTTCCGGCAGCGTTGAAGAACCTGTGTGGTGTCTAAAGTGTTTTCCACACAAGTGCGGTTTGAACCAAAGCTCTCCTCACTTGAGGATTATGTAATCCCCTCAGAGACATGATGGTGCCAGCTGAGCCATGAAATTCCAGACTTGGATCTAGCTATTACATTCCCAGCTGAGATACAAACAGGCCTCTCAGACTTCACACCATTGCCTAGCTCTGTGACTATAGCTGGTTCATCTACAGTCATTAGTGAATCACAACGTAAACCACACAAACGTGTTAAATCATTAAATCCAACTATGCCTACACCTTCAAATGATTTTGTATTCTTAGCTCTAGAACAAAAAGGCAGATATTGCAAGATATGCCAAGCTGCAGGATGTAATGGATCTGATTGTCCTGGCATGAATAACAGAAACCTCTGTAAATATAGGTATGTAAAGCAATTTGAGAATTCTTTTAGCTGTCTTTACTAAGATTCAATAATAGAAATTGAAAAGAGGACTTATAAAACATTTTCAATGCTAGTATTATAGTGACTATACTTGGTAACAACTATGTGATTGCATTTTTCTTGGATATTTAATGAAATTTTAATAAAAAATTGGTTTGAGTTATTTAAAATATGGAAATTGGACATAGGGCCAGGTTCTATGGGCCTGGCTAATTTTTGATTTTTTTTTTCAAAATTTGGGATTTGTCCCAGATACTGCACCACAGCCTATAAAGTCAACACAATGCAACAAGCCTTTTAAAAGACCTGTAATATAACTTTGAAAGTTAACTCTGTAGGAATATGATATATATCAGTCCACACCAATTCAGTTTTGAACTCTCCCCTTTCTACACACTCACCAGTGCTTGAGTATTTACAGTGCAACAATCTTGGTCTATGCCTAGCTCAAACCATAGACCATGCTATTGTGATGTCTGCTGTGGTGTTATTGTCACTTAAAAAATAGTCCAGAACCATTGTAATCATGCTAGATACCAACTCAATGTTTTGTCATACTTTGAGTAGCTTCAAGACACTACATGAACCACAAAGTAAGTAACATTATGAAGCAACTTGACAATCTTCTGGAAGATACTGATATAATATATGATGGCATTTTTTATGGAAGTGAAACTTATTGAATTTGCAGACCATATTCAAATAAATAATAAAAACACCATGATATCCATATCTCTTGAAAGAGTACAGTTGTACCAAAGCAAAAAATCTGACACATGGATAGCAATTGGAAAATTGAAAACTATGCACCTGAATTGCAGTTCAAACAAAAAAAAGTTCATGTACTATTTACATTTTCTGATCCAAACAAGTGAAAAGATTGTTGATTCATACACTTTTGACTATTGTACCATCTACCAGCATTACAATGTAAAAACAATGGCCAAGGCCAAGCAATCTAGAATGCCAAATCATAGAGTGTAGTCAATTCTCACATTTTATTTGCTTTGGGAACAGCAGATGCTGTTGCAATAACAGAACTAGATAGGGCATGTTGGACACTATGGAGCACAGGGGTGTTGTCTTGGCTGTGGCATGAAAGATTATCATAAACCTAATGGTGGCCATTACTTTGCAGCTCACCTTATGTAAGGGTGACCTCTGGAGGTTGTGGCTAATCACACAACTGGCAGAGGGGAATCCAAAGTCTATTAGAAGGTAAGTATAACAGAGATAGTAGGTAGGTAATCACCTAGCAGAGGGGAATTCAAAGAGAACAAGTCTAAGATTTCCCAGAGCCAAGAGTCCAAAAATAGTGTTAAAAGTCACATGACCAAATTATGTAAAGGACTGCTGGAGCAGTGGCAGAAGTCACATGACCTGATTATGTAAAGGACTGCTACAGCCTGTGCTTTGTCAGCAGCTGCTGGGATGTGTGCTGACAAAGCACACAGCCACCAGCCAACCCAGACTAAAAGTAAGTAAATCAGTAGAATAAATGTAAGTATGGAAACACTGGAAAGAAGAGATAAGAAAAGGAAAAAAGAGAGAGAACAGGAGGCACAGGAGTGTCCCCTGACACCTTAGGCCAAACAACTATACTGTTCTTGATTGCAACTATGCAGCTATTAACATCCAAGAACTTTAGCCATTGCTTGTTCAAATATACAAAGAAAACTTGCACACAATTATTACTTCACAGGATCAGGCCACTTATAAATGCAATCATAAGGCAACTGAGGTCAGTAAATCTAGTATTTTCAGTGGACTAGTTTCTGAACTTTCACTTCTAGTTCCTCAGTGTTTTTCTTTGGATTTAATGCATTTGCCTTGTCTCAACGTTCCAGAGTTGCTTATTTCTCTCTGGTGTGGAATACTAAAACATTCAGATGGTGATAACTGGGAATAGGCAATTCTAGTTGGAGATGTTTGGACTGATTATGGAAAGCTTAGAAAGAATGCCACACAGTATTTTCCTTTATCCTTTCGCCAAACACCTTGTAATCTTGCAGAATAGATTTCTAGTAGTTTCAAAGCCACTGAAGTCATCATTGAAGGCATTCACAATTATGTGTTCCCCAGATGAAATCTTGGTGTGTATGCAAGTATCCATGTGTGAATTATAGTAGCCTAGCTTCTTGTATGCTCAGTTGAGTGTCTAGAACTAGTCTCACTTACCCTGCATTAGTCCATACAGGATCTTTCCAAGTTCTATGACCCTTTCCTCCTCTCTAGGAAAACCCTGTGGGATCTTCATAAAGACTTGGAAATCCAGGATGCTATTCAGATGGGAAAGTCAACTTCCTCATGCTGACCACCTGTGTTTGAAGATAATTGGTGCTGGTGCATATTTTGCAGAATTTGATACAGCTGATTCAGCAAATAGGTTCCATAAATATACCTCCTCCAAATGGACCCTCTTTAAGGAAGTTTTTGGCAAACCCATGCAAATCATTGAGAAGTTGTTCAATGTTATTGCCAGATTTGTTCCCTGCTCAGGTTCCTTCAACTCAGACAACATTTCCTGCCTCCACACTATTGAGATGGAAAACAATCTGCACTCTGACACCCTGACATCTACATTATGGCTCATGCAACCCAACCTGTGCTCTCCAAACCAAATGGTTGTCTCCCTCAAGATCAATTGTAACAACATCTGGACAGCTAACAAACTGATCCAGAATTGCATCTTCATAGGCAAACAACAAGTCACAGTACAAAAGAACATTTGCAAGCCAATTCAATGTAACAACTGCCAACACTATAGCCATATTGGGCAAGACTGCAAAGTGGAGGGCACCTGCACCAACTGCACAAGTACTAGCCACTTAGCGGCTACCTGTACAGCAGTTAGATACAGGTGTATCTCATGCAGAACAGACTAAACTCATGCAAGCTCTGACTGTGACTGCCCCTCCTTCAAGAAACAATGCAAGGAACTTGACTAATGATTTTCTGAGAACTGTATGGCATACTTTCCAATGGCTGACCTATCCACCTGAGTAATGGCTTCTTTATGCCAACTAATCTCAGCCTAACCAAGAATGCAAATTCCACTACCCCAACCACTCCCATTCATGCCAGCTGCAGACTCTGGCCAACTGACCATCCAACTATGAGCATTTCAATGGCAAATGCCAGCTAACTCCAGGGCCTCTAGCAGAGTTGGCTTTCTGGGGAACTTCAGCTTCACCTACCAATCTGGGACCAAAGGGCAAGGCATGGTGGCATCCTCCCACCCCATACCAATTGATGAATTGTTGTCCGCCCACTGCTCTGGGTAAGTTACACATATGGCAGCAAAATATTAAAAAATCAAATACTGCACAAGCCACAACTGCCATCGTCTCCTATAGAAACTGGAGAAGAACTGTCACCTTAACTCCTCAAGAGAGCTCATTCAACCCCTCCTTGATTTTCTGTCTGACCATGACATGAAGCTGGCCTTACTACCAGGCATACCCATCCCAGACAATGTCTGGAGGTCCCACTCAGCCACTGACCCAATTATTCCATGCAATGTCAATGCCTTGCTGTCACCAAGGTGGAACTCCCAATTCCCAGATCCTCCACTCCTCCATCAAGAAACTTCCAGTCTGTTAACTAGAAGGCCTTTTTAAGTGCTCTGATGGACCAACTACAGGCCCGCTCACTAGCTGTGTCTATCCAGATGGAGGAGGAGTTTAACAAAAAGGTCACTGACGTCTTTAGCATCATTCAGAAGATCATCCAGGTGGATGACCTAGTCCCACTCTGCAAGTCATGCCCTCACACTAAAAGGTGGTGGAACAATAATCTTAAACAGCTCAAGGCTCAGAGACATTGAGCATGCAATCTAGCCTTCAAGTCTCATGATCTCCCTGATCATCCAGCCCATGCCAAAGCTGCCCACATTAGCCCACAAAATGGATATGGCCATCTGCAAGGCAAAAGAAGACTACTGGCATGAATAGCTTGAAAACATTGATGCCTGCCAGATCTACTTGGCTAACAAGTACATTGTCAAAAAACCAACTGACTTTGCCTATGATAGAGTCCCAGATCTAAAAGTCAATGTTGGAGGTGTCTCAAGGACACTCTTCTCCAACATTGACAAGGCAGATGCCCTGGCTGATTCTTTCTTTCCTCCTCCCCCCTTCCACTTCTTCTATTCCCTCCACTGCCTAACTGCAACCACTTTCATATGGTGAATGCTCTTTCACTACTAAACCTATTTGTGCTTGGATGACTATGTCTTGGACTGGATTCCTATGAACAATGGCACCACCCAGGGCTGCCCTCTCTCTAAGCTTTTCTATGCCTTCTATAATGTTCCCCTACTCTGTGTTGTTGACCCCAACAATAAAGCTGAACTGTCATCCAGATTTGTGGATGATGTCATGTTCCTGGCAATAGCTAAATCTCTGATGGAGACACATGCTATTTTAAAGGACATTATGGAGTGCACTCAGGGCACATTCTCCTGGTTCCTAACTTATGGATTAGCCTTTGAGCTATTCAAGCTTGCCCTAATAAACTTCACCCAGTCATTCTAGGACACCATCTCTGCTAACTTGACACTACATTGCAGCAACTCCAACATGTCAATCACAACTCAAGTTGTTGACACTGTCACCACCTACAAGTACCTTGGTGTCATTTTTTGACCCCAAACTCTGCTGGGCAGCACATACTCAGAAAGTCACAGTAAGTGCAACCTGGTGGACACACCAGATCAGCCAGCTCTCAAGGATCTTGAAAGGCATGCTCACCTGTCTGGTACACTGGAGTGACAGAGTCCACCACAGAAGAAAGGAAAACAGGATCAGTTGCCATCACAAAAAACTGGTCTCAGCCCAGTGCAGTGTGGCCGAGATTATTACAGGTGCACTGAGCACCTTGACAGGGGATGTTCTGGATGTCCACATGAACCTCCTTCCACTCAACTTACTGGTCTGCAAAGTCTTAGTCAGAGCAGCAGTGTGCCTCTCCTCCCTCCCCCCATCCTATCCCCTACAAAAAGTCATATGCTCTACCACAAGGCAATGCATTTGATGCCATTGCTCACCACTCCACAGCCTTTTATCCTTTACAGGTATCAATCCAACAACAGTCAAAATAGTAGCACCCTGTTGACACTCACTCAGCCACAAGCCAACATTCATGACCCACATCAAGCCTAACAAGGAATTGGCACTGAACTCCATCTATCATGCACATATCACCTGCACAGTATTCTACTGTGATGGATCAGACTTTGAGGGAGGGGTTGGAGCTTCTGCAGTCCTCTTCATAACTTGTCTGCCAGCTCCATGCATTACTGTCATTGGCACAGACAGCCAGACTGTCAATCATGCTCTGTGCAATCAACAACTGCACCCTGCCCACTACCTCCTCAGCCAAATTCACACAGCTGCTAAATCATTGCACAAGAAGCAAGACTGTCTCAAGAACATACCACAATGACCACTTACAGGAGACTCAACACCCTCCTGGCAACTGAGAACATGGAAAGTCATCAAGCTCCAACTCACCAGGCAATGTCAACTTTGGCTCCAATGAACAAACTGATGAACTTGCCAAGGAAGTGACCAATAGCCTCTCAAGCCTGGCAAAGGAACTACCAACAGGCCTATAAAAGACACAACTTCTACTCAGTATTCCAGCAATTTGCTAAGCTGACCTCACTGCCACTCAAGCAATCTGGAAGAAACACTGGAAGAAGTCCCCCAATACCCTGCCATCCACAAGCTTGACAAAACACTCCCTTCTAAAAACTATCTGAAACTCATCAAAACACTCAACCAAAAGCAATCAGCAATTTTCATGCAACTCTGCACTGGTCACCTCCCCCTCAATTGGCACCTCTTCCAAATATGCCAGGCAGAATCACCAATGTGCCCCCATTGCTTTGGGCTCACCATCAAAACCATCAACCACTACATGTTCAAATGCCTGCAATATTGATATGAGCAACATGTACACCTACTTTGCCCACTAAAATGCAAAGCTGAGTCACTCTAATTCATCCTAAGTGCACCATCTGCATTAACCTATCTCTTCAGGTACATTGATGTCACCAAACGTTTCTGTGACATGCAGCAACTGACAGACCAATGCTGGACCAACCAACAGCCAAAACAAGCCCAACACACACTGTGCCCTGCCCCTATGGGCCTCCATACCAACCAACACATCCTCTGATAGATCATATCAATCCATTATAATTCTAATCTACACAGACATGTCTAATAATGTCTAATAATGGCACTTGGTGAATACCTTACTAATCCTTGATTGGTAGGGACACCAGACTTGTAGCTCATCCCAAACCTAGCTCACTCTGTGTAACCTGTAAGGTTACTTGTTAGATATATGGTGTGCTATCAGTGCATCCTATACCTTAGTTAGACCCAACATGCTCCATTGGTACACCCTTAGCTAAAGTCCATGCATGCCATTGATGTGCATCTGTAGAGAACTCCAGTCCCTCCTCAACGAGATCCACACCAGCCTGAACCCCTGACACTTTGAGGACCCGATAGACCCAGCTCGGTCCTTCTATGTCCAGCGGGATGAACCCCGGATGAGAGCCCCAGGAAACCCACCACCAGGAAACCCACCACCCCCAGATTGGCAATGACAAGATGAACTCAATGCTGCGTCTGCCACCCTGTGGGCCCTAAACTTGACTGGAGGCCTCTTTGACCAGCCCGCTGCCCACACTATTGGCCTCTCGGCCTGACCCCAGGCCAACTCAGTACCCAATGCCTTCAACACCTGGGGCCAGACAGCCACGGAAGAACCTACAGCGGCACCTGACCCTGCCACTGCAGATGATAACAACTCGGAGAGTACCCTGGCATACGTAGATGAATTCCAAGCCCCGGGACCCTTTGACAATCCCAGAAACCCTCCTCTGAGCACCGAGGGTCTTCGCGACCCTCCCCCCAATATGGACCCCAGACCCCCCCAGCCCTGGGAGGCACCTGGGGGGGTCTGGGGTCCATATTGGGGGGAGCCTTGCCCCGGCGCCCCCCCTCAACCCCAGTTTGCACCAGGCACAACCCGGACCACTCCTGAACCTCCACCGCCTTGCCCTCCCCCAGGACACGGCCCCCCACACCCGCCACTGCCTCCGGAGCAACCCCCTCCCCCACCAGGCGCTTACAGCGCTGGGGCTCCCCCCTTGGACCCATGGGCCCCAGCCCACCCCAGGGAGGAAACAGACAACCTCCCGGTGGGGGACCCCTGGATGGACCCCCCAGGGGATGGACAACAGCCATGGATGCACCTCCCCCTCCACCTCTGGGACGACTCCCTCCCCCTAGTCAGTGGATCCCTGGACCACCCCCAGGAGGAAATGGACGACTCCCCAGTGATGAACCATCCAATGGACCCCCCAGGGGGTGGGGAGCAGCCATGGACGCACCCACACCACAACCAGGAGGAAACCACCACTACTACTACTACTATAATGCCATCCCCCCTCCCCAAAACTGGAACCCTCCAGACAACACCTGGGATGCCTTGGCCTGTGAGGGAAGACTAGACATCCAAAAGCCAGAACCCTTCCATGGCCATGACCCCCAGAAGTGGCGGGCCTTCCTCATGCAGTGCCTCAACATGTTCCAAGCAAAACCCATCACCTTCCAAGTGGAAGGCTCCTGAATTGCCTTCGCCGCCTCGTATCTACAAGGCCTAGCCTTCGACCACTATACGGCCCTCCTCCGGTTCGACCCCAACAATCCAGTATTGTCCCAGTGGGCCACCTTCGTACAGGAGTTCTCCAGTCGGTTCGGCATCTTTGACACTGTGGCTGAGGCCAAGGAGAACCTTGTAAACCTCCAGATGAGGTCCGAAGAACGGTTTGCCACCTTCATCATCCACTTCAAAAAGGAGGCCTACGAGACAGGCTGGAACTATAATGCCCTCCGGTTCGTGCTCTAGTGGGCCCTACCCCAATGCATCAAGGACGTCCTCTGCTTTGTCCCCAAACAATCCTCCTACAATGGGTACAAAGCATTAGTAACCCAAATCAACCAACAATACTGGGAGGACCGCAACAAGTACGCCAACTCCCAATCCCAATGGAACCCATCAGGAGGACCCCCCTGGAAGGCAGGCACCTCCAGGAACTCAACTGCCCACACTCCCGCTCAATGCCGCTGACCTTGATGACACCCCAAACCCGTTACTGGAAGACCCAGATGGCCCCGAACTGTCTAGCGACAACCCTGACAAGGACAATGGAGAAGAGGCCCTCCACACCAACCGTGTCCGGAACCCTGAACAACCCTGGATCAACATCCTAGAAGAGGTCTAGAAGCAGCGGTGCTGGAAAGGCACTTGCCTCCTCTGTGGGGAACCCAGCCACTTCATTGGTAGCTGCCCAAAATGCCAGACTATGGGGCGAGCTGTATGGACCCTCAACGGAGAAGAATGCGACTTCCAGTTCATGGAAAACGACCCCACAATTTAGGGCCCAAAGACACCATGAATCGCAATGCCAACTCTGATGTCTTCCCCACCCCGGTCTCACACCTCTGCGCCATGGCTAATTCTATTTTGGACACCCTCACAAATCCCCCTCAACCCCTCCAAACCCTTCTTTTCCGCACCACCCTGGCCTCCTCTCCGAAGACCGTTGACACCCTGGTGGACAGCAGTGCCACCAACAACTTCATCGACAAAGCCCTGGCAACGCTTGCCCCCCAGCCACCGCAAAAACTCTCCATCCCCGTACACCTCTGACTCTTCAACGGCAGCACCTCCTTGGCAGGGGACATTACCCATGTTGTACACATGCCGGTAACCTTTGCCTCCAGAGCCCGCCAAACCATCTGACTCGTGGTCACCAAGCTCCATGCGGCGGCCCCCTTAGTCCTGGGACTCCCCTGGCTACGGGCTGCCAACCCCCGAATCGACTAGAAGACCCTCACCCTCCACCTCGGTCACAACACAACACCCAACCACAAACCTCTACTCCCCAAAACTCCAACGACCCCCCGGAGGACACCCAGGGCCCCCCAGAAGGACCCCTCAACCTCTGATCCCGGTCCACCAGGTCTTTTGTGATCCATGTGAAGCTAGGTGATGCCCCCAACCCTCTTCCAGCGCTCATTGACAGCGGCGCCACCAGAATGTTCATCAGTGACCGACTGAACCTCTACCACTCTGCCCAAACCCCTTGCACTCTGACTGTTCGATGGGAATGAGGCCACCTCCAGACCCATCACCAGGAGCCATGCCGCCACCCTCACCCTCAACAATGACCTCTGATTCTCCGCCAATTTCCTGGTCACACAGCTCCCCAAATCCACTCCCATCGTCGTGGGCCTCCCCTCGCTTCGCAAAGTTAACCCCAACATCAACTGAGAGAACCTCACTATGACCTTCTCTACCCCTAGAGTCAGCCTCACCGCCGTCTGCCTCTACCCACCCCCCCCAAAACTCCTGAGAACCCTGACTTGCCTCTCCACAATCCTCCCAAGTTCCTCCTAAACATCCCCCAGAACTATTACAAAGGCCCTGACTACCCCTCCCGGAGCCCCCAAGTTCTACGAGTCAACCCCCCTACCCCTACCAACACCCCTGAGACAATCACGCTCCCCAACATCAAAATCATCAGCACCACCCTGTTTGCGCACCTCCTACAGGACAGCACCCCCACTTTCCAACTTCAGGTGTCCCCGACACTACCCAAGGAACACCTCCAAGCTGGAGATGCCACCCCCAAAGCCTGAATGGAGGAAGAGATCCTCAAAGAGGTTGTTCCCCCCGAATACCATGAGTTTGCCAACGTGTTTTCTGAGGGCAGTGCTAAAGACCTTCCTCCGCACCAACCCTACAACCACAAAATCAACCTTGAAGACAGCGCGAGCCCCCCCCCTCAGTAAAGTCTACAACATGTCTGAGGTCAAACTCCGGGCCCTCAAGGATTACCTCAATGACATGCTAGGGAAAGGCTTCATCTGCACCTTGATCTGCACCACCAGAGCCCCACTACTCTTTGTCAAGAAGAAGGATGGATTCCTCCAACTCTGCGTCAAATACCAAGGCCTGAACAAGATCACCAAGAAGAACCACTACCCCCTCCCTCTCATCGGCAATCTTGTCAACCAACTCCGTAAAGCAAAAGTTTACTCCAAGATCGACCTTCAGTCCAGATACAACAACATTTGAATTGCCCCTGGCCACGAATGGAAGACCGCCTTCCAGACCCGCTACAGCCTTTTTGAATACCTGGTGATGCCCTTTGGGATGACAAACTCTCCTGCAACCTTCCAGTACTTTATGAACGACATCTTCCATGACATAAACAATGTCTTCATCATTGTTTATCTGGACAACATCCTAATCTACTCCGACTCCCTCGACAAGCATTGGGACCACATCCAGCAAGTCCTTGAACAACTCTGGAGACACAACCTGCACGCCAAGCCAGAGAAATGCTCATTCCACACCACTGAAGTTGAGTACTTGGGAGTAATTGTCACTCCAGACGGAGTTCGCATGGATTCCTCAAGAGTCCAAGCCATCCTCAACTGGCCCACCCCAAAGGATGTCAAGGAGGTCCAGTCATTTCTTGGATTTGCCAACTTCTACTGACATTTCATTGACAAGTACTCTGGCATCACCAAACCACTCAACCGACTCACTCGCAAGGAAGCCCCCTGGGATTGGGATAGTAAGTGTCAGAGTGTATTCTGTCTACTCAAAGAGGCCTTCACCGCAGCCCCGGTCCTCCGACACTACAACCCCACCCTCCTGGTCACCCTTGAGTGTGACGCCTCCAACTACGCCATCGCCAGTATCCTCTCCCAAATGGATGCAGAGACTCAGGAACTCCGACCCGTAGCCTATTACACCCAATCAATGATTCTGGCCAAACTCAACTACGATATCTATGACAAGGAACTCCTTGCAATAGTTGAGGCCTTCAAGCAATGGCAGGCTTACCTGGAAGGCACCCCGCACTGAATTCAAGTCTACTCGGACCACAACAACCTCCAGTACTTCACCACCACAAAACTCCTCAGCTGCCAGCAGGCCCGGTGGTCCAAGATCCTCTTTGAGTATGACTTCACCATCCACTATCACCCAGGATGCCTCAGAGCCAAATCCGACGCCCTTACTCAATACCTTCAACCACCACATAGTAATCCCCCCCAAACACCTGAATGCCATGCTTATCATGAATGAGGAAGGTATTCTGAAACAGATCCAAAACTTTCCCCCAGACAAGTACTTCACACAACACAACCCCCGAAACACTTCCGCCGACCAACAACCCCCTGACCCTGCCTTCACACTCTTCCCCAACCATAAAATGCTCCTCCATGAGGGCCACATCTATGCGCTGGACACCAAAAGCATACGCCTTGACATCCTCCAACAACACCATGACCATAAGCTGTGGGGACACCCGGGAATCCAGAAAACCCTCCAGCTCATCTCCCGTACTTACTTCCAGCCTGGGTTGAAGAAGGACGTCATCCAGTACGTCCAAGCCTGCAAAACCTGCCTCCAGGCCAAGGTCCCCCACCACCAACCCTACGGGCTGCTGAAGCCCCTCCCCATCGGACAACGCCCCTGGTCCTCCATCTTTATGGACCACATTGTTGAACTCCTGGAGTCTGAAGGATTCGATGCCATCCTCATCATCATCTGCCACCTCATGAAACAGGGGATCTTCATCCCGTGCCACACAACTGACGATGCCCTGGAGTTTGCCCAGCTCTTCCTGGAACATGTCTTCTCCAAGCACGGCCTCCCTGACAACATCGTCTCCGACTGCGGACCCCTGTTTGTCTCAAAATTCTGGACGTCTCTGTGCCGGGCCCTCGACGTCAAGACCAACCTCTCCACCACCTACCACCTGGAGACCAACGGACAGACCAAGTGAGTCAACCAGACCCTGGAACAATACCTCCAGCTCTATGTCAACTACCTTCAAAATGACTGGCGCACAGAATTACCCCTCGCCAAGTTCATGTACAACAATGCACCTCACTCCACCACTGGGGTCTCCCCCTTCTTTGCCAACAAGGGCTACAACCTCCAACTCACCCTCTCCCTCCACAACATCCCCTCCCACACTGCGCATAAAGTCACCCAGGACCTCCAGGACCTCCATGGGTTCCTCCAGAAAGAGATTGACGTGGCCAACAAGGCCTACTCCAAACACACCGACCCCTGACAAAACTCCACACCCGACTGGCCCCCTGGAACCCTGGTCTGGCTTGACCAATGCAACCTCCGCACACGCCGCCCTTGTGTCAAACTTGACCACAAGCAACTCGGCCCCTTCAAAATCACCCAGAAGATATCCTCCCACATGTACAAGCTCAACCTTCCCCTGGGTATGAAAGGACTCCACCCCATCTTCCATGTATGACTACTTAAGAAGCACACCTCAGAGCCCTTCCTGGGGCAATGCCCGAGTCCCCCACCCCCCCTCAAAGTGGATGACGAGTACCAATACAAGGTCAACTGCATCCTCAACTTCCAGACGATCTGCGGATGAGTCCATTACCTTGTACAATGGTCCAGCTATGGGCCTGAGGACGACACCTGGGAACCCCTACAAAACCTAAAAGACGCCCCCATCAAACTCTGGGAATTCCACAAGACCCACCCGGACAAGCCCCACGACCCCCGGGGCTGAGGACCTCACAGACGGCCAAGTGGGTGTAACCCCTGCCTCTGGATTCATCAGGGATTCAACTCCCACAAGCAAACCCCCTCCCACATCCTATTTCCCTTCTCACTATTCCCCAAAATAACTATAAAACTTATTTACAGCTACTCTACACTAAATACACAATGGAACTTACACCAATATCGGACGACCCAAAAAGAGACCAAGACATCAAAAAGAAAGGCAGACCCAACGACTCACAACACTGGGGGGCCCGAAGCCCTGGACCCACCTGTCACCCCTTCCCCCTCCCCCTCCCTCGCCATTGCCACTGCTGCCAGGGACGCCTCCAAGGAACTTAGGACCTCTGCTACCCTTTGGCTCTGAGAGGGGAGCGGTTCCCCAGCATCTGTGGCCACCTCAAGCCATGACCCTGGGACAATTGGGTTCTGACAATGATGGGCCACGAGCAGAGCCCCCAACTGGCTCATGCTCTGCCCCACCTCTGCCAGGAGCGCCCCGGACACCTGAGCCAACCCTCCCTGAATCAGCACATGGGCTGAGGTGCCCCTGTCCAACAAGAGGTGATGCTCCCAGGCCCACCCTGGACCACCCCGCTGAGTCTTGGACAATTGAAGGGAGCAGTAAACCACTCACTCTATCCCCATTAGCCATGGCCACACTCCCCACTAACTAGCTCCTCCGACGCACCAGACTTGTCTGTGCCACCTCCATCCTCTCCAACAAAGCCCACACCTCCTCCACACCTGTCCCCCTGGCCTCCTGTCCCGTGCTCTGCTTGAGGCATGCCTGCAAACCCGCCACCTCATCCTCCAATGCTGCCCATGCCTGGAGCGCTACATCCCTCTCCTCCTGCAAACCCTCTTGCGCCTGCTGCTCCCACTACACCCCCTTGTAAACCTCCTGGAGCCTCGTCAAAAGGTGCCGCTCCTAGACCTCTGCTTCCTCCAACAAACCTAGGAGAAAAGACTCAACTCCGTGACCCCAAAAGACCTGCTGGAAAGGAACCGGGGGCCCCCTCGCCTGACCTCAGGGCCCGACGTATGCGCTTGACAGGGGGAGGGGGCGAGCTCTTGGACCTCCACCCACTGCTCCACCACCCACCCCTTGTCCCAACCCTGCTCCTCCACAATACAACAAATCCTCCATGCCTAGACCATGGAACATTGCTTGTGATGGGTGTGGCATGCCACGCACATTGACGTATTGCAATGGAACCCCACCACCGGCTCCTTGAAGATGCAAGCCACCCCCTGACAAGCACAAAGCACACACTGGAGGACGTCAGTCAACAATCGCAAACCCATGGATGACCTACCAGACCTGCACCCTCACACCAGGCCTGGGTGGGGGGACCCCGAGGGTGGCTCAAGGCTGCAGAAAACTGCTCTAGTGTCACGTCTGCCTGAGGGACTCGCTGCACCTCTGGAACCACCCAGACTTGACCCACACCCAGGGCAGGACGCTTGAGGTGCGACAACAATGCGGGAGGACGTGGCCAGAGAGCAAGGACCGCCATGGGGGGAGGAGGGACAATAACAGATGTGGGGACAGAAGGACGCAGCCAGGGAGCAAGGACTGCCATGAAGGGAGGAGGGACAATAACAGATGTTGGGACAGATCCAGTCCCTGAGGAAGAAAGGGGGGTCAGCAGGCACAGACTACGCACAAGGACATGCACATGCAATCTCATCAAGATGTGCCTGATCCCACCACCACTTGTATTTGGCCCAGCACTGTTCAAACACTTCCCACATGACTACGGAATTCTTGCCAGCAGGAGGGGGAGTCAGGGAGCGCAAGGGTGAGGACAGGCACAACATGGGTAGGGAACAAAGAGAAGGACCAATTTTTTTCACTCTTGTTTTCTGACCGCCCCCTTGATGGCATCAACCTTCTAATTCATTCAGACTCCCACAAAGAAGATGCATCGCCACCAACCCCACTGTGTAGGGACTCCGCGCTGAAGGGGGGGTGATGTCATGACCTGCACCAACACCCGCACCAACCCTAGGCCCCAAACCCCACACAACCTCCCTAATCGCACTGGAAAACCAGGACCCTCATCAAACATACCCTCCATCAACCTCAGCGCCCACACACACCCTCCATCAACCCCAGCACCCCAGCACGCCACCCATCAACCACCCATCAACCCCGGTGCCCACCTCCCACTGAACTACCCCGACCAACCCACCTACCTGGCTAACCGACCCCGACCACCCACCAATTACCTGGCTTCCCACACAATCATTCTCGAACATCCTGCACAATCACCCCTGGCGCCATTCAACACCTTGGGTACACAGCTCTGCACACTGGCTCCGATCAACACCCCCAGGACTGAACCTCCCCAAACTGATCCCGGACCTCCCTATTTAAACTCGTAGGTAGTGATCCGTTACAGTAATCTTGATATTACCTTTGCTGTTACTTTGTTGTACCTCCGTTTCATATGAGCTTGTCTGTCTAACTTGTCTGCCAATCTATATCTTCTTTTCTCTCCAAGTCTCCTGGTTTTTCTAAGTCTCCTTCTCTCTCTTTGCCTCAGTCTCCCGGACTTTGTCTCAGTCTCCCAAACTTTGTCTCAGTCTCCCAGTTTTTCCTATCTTGCCCCCACACACCTCTCTTACCACCTCCCTCGTTTCTGGACTTTGCCCAGAACCCTGACACCTTCTCGCTCATTCTCCAGTACTCTGTGCATCCCCAGAGCACCTCCCACCCATCCGGACTTCCTCTGGAACTCCTGCTCTCTGTCCAGGACTACTTCCTCAGACATTGAGTCTGCCTAGTAAGGACCCGCTTACAGTTGGAAGCCCCCATAGTCAGCAGAACCTGACAGGGACATTGCTTTCAGCAACAAATCTTGCCTCATTGATTTACCTGAATCTGCCCAAGAACACTATGATCTCAGCAGAGGCAGTGAGTGGAACTAACCCATATGCAGACACAATGCAGAGAAGCGTGCTGGCACATAGTACTTCAATCTGGACAATGCAGCCTGAACAAGTGGCTAAGTGGGGAAAGGAAGTGTTGTCAAAGCAGATGACTACCCCACACAGAATGAGCCCAGCCACAGAGACCGGGCATATAGAGAGAGTGGAAGAAGAGGTGCTTCCAGTGCCTCCAATCATGGAAAGGCTGAGAAGGAGTGGCCAGGAGCCACTGGTGAGGTGCAAGAGCCCCAGAAAAGTTCTGGATGTAGTGTCTGAACTAGACTCCTCTGATGAAGAGGAGGGAGGAAGGTCACTATTGACCTTGTCAGTCCAGCTACAGCTGGTACTGGACCGCTTTTCAACGGTCACAAAAGAATTGATGCAAAAGCATCTACAGCTTTACGTGGTAAAGCACTTACAATTCACAAAAGAATTGATGCAAAAGCATCTACAGCTTTACATGGTAAAGCACTTACAATTCACAAAAGAATTGATGCAAAAGCATCTACAGCTTTACATGGTAAAGCACTTACAATTACTGGCTGATAGAGGCCAGCATGTACCTAGGATTGATTCAACAGAATACATCAAATTGTTCACTGACATTTTCGAGCTTGAGCTCAGTGAGTACATTAAGCGTAAGCTAGCCTGAGAGACAGCAACGTTGATGAGCCCCTGGTTTGGCCCAACACATTTTAAGCCTTTAATACACCAGCACTGACCCAAGGCAGCAAGACCCCAGCGGCCCCCCTATGAACAAGTCCCCCATGCAGCATTGATGCATCCTCGCAGCCAACCATGACACCTACAGGCAATGGTAGGACCACTCACATAACAGTCAGCCTTGCTGCCCGCTCCATGGGAGGGCATGGACATCACCAGCTCGCAGGCTCTCCTCTTCATGAGGAGCGCTCCAATATCTCCAAACTTGACGCATCCCAGTCACGTGATGCATTACACTCCCCACCTGCACGTGCTGCCCCCCCAGGACGATTAATGAAAGCCATGCCATCACCCCCGCACCCAGCTTCCACACTCCACTGGCAGTCCCCGCCACCATCAGTGGGTCACCGCTGGCTCGGCTTTCCTCTTCGAGTTGGAATATGTCCATATTTGACCTAATAATGACAGCTGATCAACAGCTGGCACTTTCTAGCACCGCCACCACATGCCACATTACAATTTGGTACTCACCCTTGTCAGGACCTTGATTGACGCCCTGCACATTATGTGGCGGCACGCCCAAGCTAACTGCCCGCATGACACTCCCTGAATATCATTTACCTTTCTTATAGTATTATTATCGGACCTTCACTTACATTTCATTAGCGGCAACTATTAGAGTTGTTGCCGACCCTTCACTAAGTCACCGCTGTCACTTACTATAAATACCTTACCATTTGTCAGTAGAGAATAATCGAATTGCACCCAGCACCTTCACACCCAAGTCCAGATCTCTAAGAGCTCACTTGAGGTGCTAAGCAATTAGCGACTCCGCCCTACTCCATCTCCAACAAAGGTTCTCAGTGCGGCCTTTGTTCCACATCTTGAATGGTACTATACGAGTACACCTTTGTTGCTGGCGCCAACGCTTGCCACCTCTTAGCGCCAATGGTGAAGATTAGAATCTTTGTAAGCTTATTACGTGTCGTCTACCATCCTTCTTGAACTCTTACCACCTGCTGTCAATCAACGGCAACATCCTCTCCACTTTACATCACACTCTAGGACTGAGTAATTGGGACCTGCCTGGGACTCCCTCAACACTTTGCGAGCCCAACGCGAAACAAGGCTAAGTGCAGCTTACTAGGAAAGCATTTAGCTAAATTTTGGGCACATCAACATCAACAGCTATACCAGCTGAATTGGTAGACTATGACGCAGTATTGCATCAACAAGCACCAGACATCACGGAAGCAATGGATATGCTAAATGTGCCTAGACAGGCAAATGAGTCCCAGCAGGACTACAAAACATGTCAAAATGCCACATGATAGCAAGCTAATACTAGTGGAATGCCTCATCAGGAAGTATCAGTAGTAGAGACAGAAGAGAGGGCAGAAAATCTGCCTGAGGATAGGATGCCTTGGCAACACATCACAATCAAGGAAGAGGAATGCAAGGAACATGTTCCCAAAGATCCAGTGACATCACGACATGTAGTAAGATGGGTCCACCTAGTGGACAATTGAAATGATTGCATTAATTACCAATGCATCTGCAACTAAGATTTGCAGGATTGAGGAGAGTTGTTAATAGATGACCAGGGTATAGTTTTTGAAGGGCATGAAGGTGTTATGCCCATAGATGATATGAGGCAACAATTTGTCATGAGGACTGGTGAACTGAACAGAGATCTAGGGGACAAAAGTGGTGATGATGACCACCACAGTGAGTGTGGCCAGGGTTGTCATAATAACAACCAGGATAGAAGAGATCATTGAGATGATTGTAGAACCCCTGGTTGTTGACCAGAAAGGTTCTCATCCCAAATGCAGGACCACAGAGCACCAATACCCAGCTATAAGGGCATGGTCATTGCCCTCTCCTCATGATCTGCATGCAAGCATGCCTGGAATGAACGAGGCAGTTAAGATCCACATAGATCATATGCATGACCGCCTTAATTGCCTAGTCAATGACTCTCTTGGAGTCAGGTTCAAATTTCCAGATGGGGTACAACCCCATAAAGCTGAAGGAAAGCATATCAAAGGGACAAACATGACTGGACCTTCAAGGAGGTCCTTATTGGACTGTATAACTGCTTTGTGAACACGGCAACCATGCAGGAGGCTCATGAAGCCTTCAGAACAGCAGTCTACAATGCCTGAATAGGTGTCCAAACCTTCTATGATAGGCTTGTGGGCCACGCTCAGGATATGGCCATATACCTGGATGAGTTCACCATCTGGGAAACATTCCTAGACAAAATACCTGCTGAAATGCGTCATGCATTGATACGTGATGATAATCTGTCTCCAGAGGTCAACACTGTGACTGAGTTCCTGGCGTACACTATATGCTATGAGCAGTCTGCACAGACTGCTATGCACTATGATCAGCGCAGCTCTCACTGCGCTATGGGGAGTCGCCAACCAGTCAAGGTTGGAACGTTTCTTGCAAAGCATTCCAATATGAAATAAAACTGCAATCTGTGGTTTGCAGTACAACATACCCTGCCTGTAGAGCACAGGCCTGAACCAGGACAACCTAGTAAAATACCAGTAGCCAGGGATGCCTGCTATGGGCCCGGAGTGGGCCAGCTTGCCCCAAAGACAATGCAGGACGTGCCACCAAGAGTGGTCCCCCCCCAAGACTGCCTTTGGCAGTGGCAACGCAAGCCCTACAGGATACAAGCCAACTGGCAGGGCATCACAGTGCTACAACGGTGGCTGTACTAGCCACTATTTTAAGGATTGTAAGGTGCCAAGAGCACAAGTGCAAGCCACCCATACAGCAGCAGTGGAGAGCGATGCGGGGAGCAAGGCTGAGGCAGACCAAGATGAACTCGTTGAAGACAAGGAAAATCCTCAGCAGGTAGAGGAGCATTTTGCAGCAGATGACATGGAAAGCAACCATATTGATGGAGATGAGTATGTCGCAGTAGATATATATAATAACAATGATTATGCTCATGATGACAAGAACAAGCATATGTTTGCTCTAACCAAGCATCCAGGAGACCCATGCATCCACATGCAATGCATGACACTGCAGAAGGCAGCTGACAAGCTGCAAAGACCTCACTATACTCCTCAAGAGAAGGAGTGCCTGGTGACCTATGTAGAGGTTAATGGACACCAAGCATGGACATTGTGGGACTCCAGGAGTACCACTATGGGCATTACACCCCAGTTTGCACATGTGAACACTATATGTGTTCATGAGCTTATAGAGCCACTTGTCAGGGGCCACTCCTGTGCCTCCTGTTTTCTCTCTTTTTTCCTTTTCTTATTTCTTCTTTCCAGTGTTTCCATACTTACATTTATTCTACTGATTTACTTACTTTTAGTCTGGATTGGCTGGTGGCTGTGTGCTTTGTCAGCACACATCCCAGCAGCTGCTGACAAAGCACAGGCCCTAGCAGTCCTTTATGTAATCAGGTCATGTGACCTATCCCACTGCTCCAGCAGTCCTTTACATAATCTGGTCATGTGACTTTTAACACTATTTTCAGACCCTTGGCTCTGGGGAATCTCAGACTTGTTCTCTTTGGATTTTTCTCTGCCAGGTGATTAATTACTTATTATCCTTGTTATATTTACCTTCTAATATACTTTGGATTTCCCTCTGCCAGTTGTGTGATTAGCCACAACCTCTGGAGGTCACCCTTACACCACTTATGCTCCAGCTGGGGATGGTGGAGAGTCATGCTATGGTACAATTTGGTGTGGAAGTCAAGGTCAAAATGTCAGGACCACCAATAAAAGAGTATGTGGACATAGCGAATTTTGATTGCTATGATATGATTATTGGTACACCATTTATGCATAAGAACAAAGTCAACCTCGACTTTGTGAATAACAAAGTCATTGTCAACAGAGTACCATTGAGGGTGGAGAGAGGTGTCCTTGCAGACACAGGTGGCTGTCTATGATGGTATCAGGCCACAGAGAAATGTTATGGAGATCGTGACTGACTAAAAGGTTGTGAGAGCATGACAGTGGAGGAAGTTGATGAGGAACTGGCTCCAATAGCCAGCTTACCAGCAGACGCGCTGGCAATATTGATGCCTGAGGAAGAGACCTAAGGAACTTTGGAAAGGGGGAATGGGCTGGTCCAGCCAACTGAGCCTGACAAGGCCCGTCTACCTGACAATACTCATGCAGAACAAGTGATATGAGAATTGTGGGAGTGTCAACTGACAACCTCCAGAGTGAAGGTGGAAGACCTTAAAACAGATGAGGTTGAAGTTTGATGACAGAGTGCCACAAGCATGGCAGAAACAACCAACAGTATAAGATCCTTTTGGAATCAGCCAGTGCCACCACCGGACATGCAATGGGCCTATGACCCACATATGCCACCAGAGTGGAACAAGGTGGTAGCCTTGATGGTGGTGCAGAGGTGGGCTGGGTCATGCTGACCCACTGGAGAAGTGTATTGTCAACCTTTTGCTGATGAAATATCAAAGCCATTGGAAGTAGCATTCAATGGGTGCTTGCTAAAGGTGAAAAGTGTGCAGTGGTCAACAAAATCAACAGTATCAAAGCCTCTACTGAGGCTGAGGATGGAGGACACTGGAGAAGCACACCTACATGCACTCAGAGAATGATTTGAACCAGAGGTTCTGCTATGCCAGCAGCGCATTGATAAAGGGAAAACCAAGGCTAATGGCCTATGAGAGGAGGACATACCATGATTGCACCAGCAATGGCAGCATGAATTTGTGGATATCATCAATGGTACAAAGGAGGAGCTTCCCCCCTGGAGGGAAGTGAATCATGAGATTAATCTCATCAATGAGAATAAGCAGTACAAGTATCACTTCCCTCACTGTCTGCGAGCACTACAGGAGCAGCTTTGTGAAAAAATGAATCACTATATCAATGCCAACTGGTGGGAACCACGACCAGCGATGCAAGCAGTGCCACTGTTGTGCATTTCCAAGAAAAAGGGACACTACGGACTGCCTTGGATGCGTAACAGTGCAATGACAACACCATTAAGGATGTAACACCACTTCCTGATCAGAAGGTGATTTGCAAGGATGTCGCAAAGGCGAGGTACAGGTCAAAGATCAATCTGACAGATGCATATGAGCAAGTATGCATATGCATGGACAACATCCCAAAAATTGTGTTTGCATCCCTGATGGAGACATTTGTCAGTAATATTATGCACATTGGTGACTGCAACGTGCCAGCTACATTTCAGAGGTTAATGACCTCAATATTCCGAGATGTTATTGGAAAGTTTATGCACATCTACTTAGACAATATTTTTATATTCTTGGGTTCTATTGAGGAACATGAGCAGCACTTACATGTTGTATTTGAATGACTGTGCAAGGAGAGCCTGTACCTCAAATGGAAGAAGTGTGAATTGTATGCACAAAGTATAGACTGCTTATGGCACATCATAGATGTGCAGGGTATTCACCCAGATTCTGATAAACTTGATCATATCCAAGAGTGGCAAACACCATGCAACTACAATAATATCCAACAATTTGTTGGATTGGCAGACTATATTGGTAACTTTTTACCAGATGTAACAGCCTACACAGGCCCTCTGATGGCCATGACCCAGAATGGGTCTCCATTTCACTGGTGACCACTGCATCAGCAGTGCTTCAAAATGATAAAGCAAATCTGTGCTAAGACACCAATTATTCATCCAATCAATCCACATCTTGATGAGCCAATATGGCTCATTTGTGATGCGTTGAAAATGGGCATAGGGGCCATGTTTGGCCAGGGAAAGACTTGGCAAACCTGCAAACCTGCAGGCTTTATGTCATGCAAGTTCACAACTGCACAACAAAATTATGCAGTACACAGGTTAGAGACACTTGCTATCTTGGAAGCCCTCCTAAAATGGGAGGATAAACTGATGGGACACAAGATCCATATCATAATGGACCATAAAGTGCTAGAGTTTTTCAAAACTCAAGTACACTTGTTCCCGCAACAGCATTGATGGATTGACTACATGTTGCGTTATCAGTTTGACATAACATATGTCAAAGAAGAGCTGAATAAAGTTGCAGACTGTTTATTGCAATATTTTGAGAGCAACACTCATGAAAATATTCATGAAGCCCATGATTTTGTCCAAGCAGACAAGAGGATTGATCCAGAGGCACTACTGGTGCCAGAAACTTTTTCTGACAGAAAAAGTGACAAAGAAATGTGTTATACCATTTCTTTGGCAACTTTTTCCCTAGAAAAAAGGTTTGAGACAATGAGAAATGCCTTTTTCCTATGCAGAAAGGTGCCAAAAAAATGGTATAACACATTTCTTTATCACTTTTTCTAGCACAAAAAGGTTCTGGATCCAGTAGTGAGGGCAAAGATTTGCCCCTGCATTGGTTCCAGGAAATAGCGGAACATCATGTTGAGATCCAAGCCATGCAGGCTCATGAATTTCAGTGTAGCACATGGCTCAAAGAGCAAGCCAAGGCCCAAGATATTGAAGCTCAAGGCTTTGCTAATGCTCAACTGGCCAATGCATGGCCAGTACAAGACTTGTTGTCCCATGAGGACAACCTAACTGTTGGACAGGCACTATATAATGCTAGCCCCAGTCCTGTATCTGTCGACTCGGCTGATGTGCAATTGCATGCCCACATCTGGAACAGATATTCCAAGGATACCATGTCCATTGAGATACTTGACAAACCAAAGGAGCATCCACACTTTGCAATTGAGCAGCAGCTCATTTATTTAAAGAGTCCAGCAGGGGCAAAGGTGCTATGCATTCCATGGGAAAGATTGTTGATCATGATGATATTGGACCAAGCCCATACCATTGTTGGGCACTTTGGATATCAGAAGACGCTCAAATATGTGCATTGATTATACTGGTGGCCATAGATGGCCAAGGACACAAGCCAATTTTGTGTGACATGCAAGTCATGTCAATGTTCAAAAACTTTGAACCAAAAACCAGCTGGAAAGCTACATTTGCTTCCTGTCCCAGTGAAGCCCTGGGACTCTATTGGAATGGACTTTGTGGGACCATTTCCTGAATCATGCAGCTACAACTACCTCTGGGTAGTAATGTGCCACATGACCAGTATGGTCCACCTTATTCCAGTAAAAACGATGACAACAGTGTCAGAACTGTCCTGGGTCTATCTCAAGGAGATAGTATGCCTCCATGGCCTACCTAGCTTGATCGTAAGTGATCAAGATTTGAAGTTTACTTCCAAATGGTAGAAGGAGCTGCATAAACTGCTTGGAGCAAACTGCTCATGTCAACATTGTTTCATCCACAAACAGATAGTCAGACAGAATGCGCAAATTAGAATATTGTGCATCCTGATCAGAAGGACTGGATGGATTGCATGCCACTGGTAGAGTTCACAATTAATGCAAGTGTATCAGAAACTACAGGGTATGCACCCTTCAAGCTAAATAGTGGCTACATGCCATCCATGATAAGGGAACTTCATACTGATGGAGTGATCCACCAAGGGATTAAAGACTTCATGCAAAATGCACTAACAAACCTGGCATCTGCATATGATGTAATTATTGAGGCACACATCTTCCAGACATGCCATGCTAATAACTGCCAGAATGAGAAGCTGGCAATAAACAAAGGCAGCTTGGTGTATTTATCTACCAAGAACTTGAATTTGCCCAAAGGTTGGGCAAGCAAGCTATGCCCAAAATGAGTGGGACCTTATAAGGTCCTGGAGGCTGAGCCGGCCACTTCAAACTATGTGCTCAAGTTGCCAAGTGCGCTGCAGGCATGACAAATTGTGCCAAAGTTCCATGTGGTGCTATTGCAACCTTACCAAGTGAGTAATGACATGCTGTTCCCAAACCATGTGACACCAGAACTTTACAATTTCAGCACTGCCAAAGATCAGGAATGGTTTGTGGATGACTTTATAGGTCATAAATGGACCCAGTCTGGAGACCTCAAATGCAGTGGAGTCTAGGGGATACCATGTGGGAACCCCTGGCTCATTGTAAATTGCTGGCAGCAATGGACCAGTACCTGGAACTGCAGGGCATTAAATGCCCTCGACATCTTGCACAACACACATAAAGCATGTAGAGGCCAGAATTTGGCTAAGTCCAAATAATAGCAGGCTAGTGTGGTTGTGTTGACCACAGCAACCCCTGGTGCTGCCTGCTGTGTGGTGGGGAGTTTGCACCTGTTTGTCCACCTAGCGGACTTTAGAGATTTTTTTTTCTCCTTTGTTTTCTTTGTTGTGACACATTGTAGACATGTAGACTGTGTAGACATGGCCTTGAAAGGGCCACCCAAACCTAGTCAGAGCTCACAAGGCTCTGGAAGGGGGGGGAGACCACCTGATAAAGGCTTCCAAACATATCAGAGACTGTATTTGCAACCATTACCTGTGGGAGTAGCCTATCCTGGCCACAAGAAACTGCTTCTCTACCAGACACCGGTTCATGTCTGAATGGAGTGGACAAGGAGAAGCACCATGAGTGCCACTTCCAACCAGAACTGAGCCACGTTCAGGCTCAGGTGGTAACCTATGCACATGCTGTGGCGCCGCCTGTGAGAAAATGCTCTTGCAAAGATTAGAGGCAGCAGAGCAGCTAGTGCCCCCTACAGCATTGTTCCTGCAAGACAACCTTGCAGTTATGGTAATGGAGGGTTTGCTCAATCAAATTGAGCTGATGAGGAGACAGCACATTACGGTGCTAGAGCAGATCGATTGTGCAGCAAAGTACAAGTTGTCATCCCCAGAAGAAACAAGCGGTGAGCCCAAGCAGGCCAGACCACCCCCATTATGACCAGGCCCAGGCCTTATGGCACCTCGTCTGGTGCCACAAGGAGCTCCCCTGTCTGGTTCAATGCCTGCATGGCCTACTGCTGCCTCTACTGGTATGGCCAAACTGGTGGCTCAGTCAGCCAAAGAGTCAAAGGTGCCTACTGTGCCTATGAAAGAACTCTCACTAGAACAGCGAGTGAGGACATGGATGAAGAGGTCCTATTGACAAGGAGCAAATGGGCACTGTTGGACGCCTTCAACCCAGTGGCCGGTCCCTTTACCCAGAGACCTAACCCATTCATGTCTGCTCCGGATGTCCTGGGGCCTCCCAAACAACACCATGGGCATAAGCCACCCATTGACACATCAAAATTGGAAGTTGTTGACTTTCCAGCAAACATCCAGGAGCAGGCAGAGCCTGCCCAAATGTTGTTCATGAAAGTGGCAGTGTTCCCGGCTCCACTATCCTAGGTGATGGTGGTCACAGTGCCCGCTGACCCATGCACACCAGTGCAATATGATGGGTTGGCAGCCACAGTGGCAGCAGGGAAGGGGAAGGAGCAGGCAATGCCCACACTCAAGGATGAGAGCAACTATGAAGAGTTGCCTTCCAAAAAGGAAGAAGAGGAAGAGGGTGAGATGCCTGCACAGTGCTTTCAGCACATGCAACACAATAGGAAGCTCACCAAGAAGAAGGCAAATAAGGCCAAAGTGGCCAAGGCCCTTGCACACAGAGCACAAAATGACTTTTCAGGTTGAATCCCCAATGGCCTGGGGGTGAAGATCTAGGAGCCGCTCAATGTTAAGCAGCTTAACTCATGCTTTCGTGGGGCTCTCAGCCCCTGCCATTATTACTTGTACCTGACGAACACTGTATTTGTAGGTGCCAATGCAAATCAAGTGGTGGCATTCAAATTCAGCAGTGGCCAGGCAGCCAAAGTTCCGGGTATGATGGTGTACAAGTTTGCCTGCCAGGGCTTTCCCAGCATGCCGTTCAAATTGGAATGGCTGTACAAGTATTTT
The DNA here is from genome assembly GCA_017657195.1 of Termitomyces sp. T70a. Taxonomy (NCBI): domain Eukaryota; kingdom Fungi; phylum Basidiomycota; class Agaricomycetes; order Agaricales; family Lyophyllaceae; genus Termitomyces; species Termitomyces sp. T70a. The sequence goes on from JAGGAT010000266.1 coordinate 27,163, forward strand.
GTGAACCCACACATTCTATGTCGTAACCATATCATTGCATATATGCTAATGACCAAACTTCAGGATTTTGCCCAGCGATGCAATATATTGCTGCAAGATCAAACAATAAAGTTTCTGTGCACCAATCTGGTGTATAAGCACATGGTGGATCCCATGCAAAGTCTAGAGGACCTTAAATTGGCAGAACACTGGCAGATTCCCTCATGCTCTATGTGCGTGAAAGAGGATGGCATGGTGGCATTGTGCATAATGTGCACCCAGACCCAAACACGCTATTCAATCTCAAATAGCTGGCATGGTATGTGCTCATCTTTGGTTGACTAGGATTAGAAAACACCTGGCAGGGCATTGCAGTCAATTTTGCGTACCGCATGTGCTGGCAAATCCTGTTTGGGTTTGCACTCTGCTGGGCCCTCTGTGCCAACAGTGCAGGCAAGACTGCCTTGGTTCATTGGTTAGTGCTTGTTATGGTGTGCCCAGGGTTGTATCGTGAGGTGATTACTGCCTTCAACAACATTTACGAGCAACCATTTGTGGCCCAACAAGGGGCCCAGCTCACGATATTGCAAGTTCACATACCCAATGAGCAGGTATGGAACTTTTCTGATGATGACGTGCTTTGCATCTTATTGTATAACCATATTCCACCCAAATGGGTGGACCACACTTATACATATGGCATGGTATACTTGGAACAACAGTTCCACCAGCTGACAATGTTGTTAGACATCTTCTGGAAAGTTGACAACAAGCGCTTAGAGCACCTCCAGATTTATGGCATGCCAGCTGCAGTCCCGCAATGGGATAGATGGAGGGAGATCACTAAGGAGGACCATTACCGCCTCACGTTCAAGTGCAATGAAGAGAGTGCTGCTGGATGATTCCCTGAGGCTACTGGCCTCTATTACCATATTGGCATGGACCTGAACATGGGTCAACTCTGGAAACAAATACCAGTGCACAGTGCAATGCCTTCTGTTGGGGCTGTGACTAACATCGCACTAACCAATTGTGAAATAGTAGATGCAACTGCTGCAGGGGGTTCAACAACCCCACCAAGAATGGAACTGGAGCCGTCCTCCTCCATGATTAATGTTGCACCTGAGGAGGGCGTGAAGGAGATGGCCACAGGCAAATCATTGCTGAGTAACAAAACGGGCTGAATGCCCTTATTTTAATTTTATTAAACTTAGGTAATGTTGAGTTTTGAACTTGAGAAATGTTACTGACAATCTGCATGCTGTACAGCACATAGTTGGACAGATCTTGTTTTGTAGATATTGTAATATACAGGGTCTTAGGATGCCATGTTGATTTACTATGTGCACCAACAGTGCTAGTAAGCACTGAGCTGCTGTGGTCCTGAGCAGAGGCACCCAAATGGGTGCTCGGAGCAGCCAGATCCAGTATCAGTCAAGCAGTTACCTGATCATGCATATTGTCATCATTGTGTACAATGATACACTTCAAGATGGAGCAATCCTGCTCCTAGGTGTGACTTGCAAATCCTAGCAGGATTGCCACTTCAGACAACCTCCCCAGTCATTTACCATAGTCTAGACCATGCAATGGTCTCAAGAGGGGGTGTGTAACCTGTGAGGTTACTTGCTAGATATATGGTGCACTATCAGTGCATTCTATAGCTTAGTTAGACCCAATGCGCTCTGTTGGTGCACCCTTAGCTAAAGTCCATGCACACCATTGATGTGCATCTGTAGATTCCATAAGACCAACATCTTGTATTTTCACCATTGTAGCTAGTCAATCCAATATTGCAGTCTGATTCAGCTGCTGTATGATACGCAAGATTGTCTTATCTGTAGCTGACAGCTACACCCTGCAAGCACTCATCATAACCACCATCCAATCCATCAAAAGCCAACACCCTTCTTCAGGTCCTATCAGGGGAGTGTGGACTAAGACAGCACTGGGAAGCACCCATTCTCCACATACACAGGGGGGCACAACATTCCATAGCTCTTGTAGACAGTAGTAGCCTGTCTGTAGTACCATGTAACATGGGCACCAAGTGCCCCATGCACATTAATTGATTTAATAAAAAACCTATCCATCATTGGCACTATCTTTGATGGAAGAAGCTTATTGCCATGCATTTTTTTTCAAATTATCATGTTGGGCACATAGTGCCATGATACACGGTACTACAGGGCTATCTAATCTATGAGGGCTGAGGAATTCTGCACCCCCCCGCTACGTGGAGAATGAGTGGGCCAGCTTTCCATCACCGTTTTAGACCATGCCCCCTTTTAGCTAAGCGTGCTACTTCGAGACTGAATCTGAGTCTGGCTAGGTATGAGGCGGCAACAAAGTCTGCCTGCCAACGCAGGCAGGGATGGGTCAAGCAGCGCAGTCGCAGACCCTACTCATAAGGGAGAGGTAAAAATAAGAGGTCTGGGAGAGGAAAGACTGGTGCCAACATTAGAGAGTGTGAATAGTGTATTTAAGAGCAATAGAGATAGAATGGGGGGGAGACCAAGGGATTTATGTAATTGTTGGTGTGCCGGTCTAAGAAGGGTGTAGGGGGCTTGAGGCGAGCTGTTTCGTTGCGTGAACAAACCTAAAGAGATGCTTTAGGGCATCAGGTGCTGAGAGAATGTGAGACAAGGACTCAGCTTTGCGGTGGAGTGTTTGGCGTAGGTGCATATGCCGTTCATGGCGGTAGTGGGGGCAGGATAGCAGCATGTGGCAGACGGATTCAACCGTGAGACCTCCGCAGTGTTGGCAGACCGGGGTTTCGGATCGTTTGATGCGAAAGAGCTGGGCGTTGAGGGCGATGTGGCCTGTGCAGAGCTGGGTGAGAAGGGCCGAATGGCGACAATTGAGGGATTTTGTGAGGTTCATGTAGTGCTTGGAAGGGAGCGACTGGTCTAGCAGGTGGATGCTCGACTTTGATATTCTGGATGTCACGTGCATCGAATCTCGAGAGCTGCAGATTTGGTTTCATGGTGTGGCGTATATAAAAGACGTTACTTTGGGTACGACGAAGATTTTCTTTTTCTAAAAAAAAGGAGATAAAATGCTAGTGCGTATCGATAACAAATGAAGAACAAAAGTAGAAGAAAAAAACAAAACCAATATGAAAAAATGACACCCAGGGGAAAGAAAGAAAGGGGAAAGGAAAAGAAGAAAAAAACACCCTACGTCGACGTCCGACTCTCATAATCCGGAGGCTCACTATTCGTATCCTGGTGCCCACGCTGCTGCGCCTCAAGTCCAAGCGCCATCAAAGTTATACGTTGCGACATACTCTCCATCATCTCCATCTGGCGCTGCATCGCAGACTCGAAGTCCCTCGGCGGCGAGGGGAGCGGGCTACTAAGCCCGGATGTACTCTGGTTCTGGCTCTGTGTTTGGATCTGGCTCGAGCTGCCATTAGCAGAAGAGACTTCGTGATTAGAGAATGGACGAGGTCCTTTTCCCGGGAGGTCTATGTCCAGAGTCAAAGACGATGAGATAAGTCTTAGCTCAAAAGAATGCTCACCACGTTGGGCTGCAAGCTCCGTAACGTGAGGGTCGTCAAGGAGGGGGTTGGCCGTTGGGACAGGTGCATCTTGTTTTCGCCCACGGCGCCGTTTCATTACCATGACTGCGGTGAGGGCGCTTGGGCCGTATTTCTATTGTCAATGGATATGGTTGGAGTTCCATTGTCAATGGATATGGTTGCAGTTATATTCACTGCGGGCGCCGGAAAATGTTTCCATTGCAAAAAGGGAAAAAGAAACATGTTATGCCATTTCCAAGGCACATATTTCAAAGGGAAAAAGGCATTAGACAATGGAAAATGCCTTTTTCCAAAAGAAAAAGTTGACAAAGAAATGGCATAACATGTTTCTTTTACACTTTTTCCAATAGAAACATTTTCCAGCGCCCGCAGTGATTGTCAATGGATATGGTTGTAGTTGGATTGCCTATGGGTGTGTGAAAATCTGGTAGCGTGGCTATACTGGAGCGTAAGTTCGTGGTTTGACGTGTGGATGATGGTATAGGGGTGATTGAGGACACGAGTGACGTCGTTCTAGGGTGGGGTACGAGGGGTGAGGTTACTGTCGAAATTATTGAGAGAATAGGACCTTGAATTGTTCGAGGGTGAATGCGATGGTTTGCAGTTGGGGACATAGCGACAATGGAAGATATAAAGGAAATGTTCGGGCTGAAGAACTAGTAGGAGAAGCAGGCTATTTCTTCCTGTCAAAAGTGAGCGTCGGTGCACAACAAGCGAAGGTGGCGGGCATGAAACACAAGACACAAAAAGAGCCACAAAGACCCTTGCAGTATATATAAGCCACCAAATATGATAGTCACAATGGCTACCGCAATCAAAACATAGCTCGGTAGAACTTCTGACAAATAGCTCAAGATGGTGACGGTTGGATTGCTCTGATGAGTTGTCACCGACTTTAATCGTTGGGATGGGATTACGGTGCCATGTGAGTGCTAGGATGAGGCGTAAGATGTCTGCATGGGCTTTTGTGAGGGTAACAGATGGGGTCAGATAGGACGTAGGACGCTAGTCGTGGAGGTGTGAGGATGATATGGTACCGGCTATTTGTCTAGAAGAGATGCTGATTTAAGAACCTTCTTCATCAGGATGGAAGATGGAGGACAAAGTTGGGGTTGTTGACCAGTGCGACAAAAACATTCCATTGATTGATCTACAAAGATTGTGATGTATCAGCATGAGTTGATATATGATCTCTAATCAACTAGCGCCCCCACGATGAGAACACGCCAAACGGCCTTAGCCACGACGCTCACACCGTCGTTTGGCCAGACGTCGGGGGGTATGATGCCAGATCGTGCGCGCGCGGAGACGAGGTGCGAGACTATAAATGGGCAAGTGGGATAGCATCAAAGCCTGATAGAGAATGCTTGCCACCACTGTGTTTGAAACACACTTTGTTGTGCAGTAAGCCATTTAAGAATGATGTAAGGGAAAGGATGTGGTAGTGGTAAAGCTGATATGGAGATCTGTCTTCTTCAGCCTAAAGGATGTGCATGCAGCTGTTATAACTCACACTCCTGCATAAGCCCCTGTGCAAGCCTAACTCCTGGAAACATCTGCCACTGATCTCCAACCTCCAACTCCCAGCCTGCCACCAACCAATCAAACCTGACAGCCAGTGAATCTCTTTGGAATGCTACTGATTGGCCCTGACACATCAGCCCATCAATGCCACTCCCATTACCCATGCTCTGCTATCAATGCCCCCATACCCATCAATACACTGCCATCAATGCCACCCCTACAGTCAATAACTCACTACCAGCACCACTCTCCACTGTCAATAGCTTGCTACTCATCCCAGACTGCCCCAGCACCCACACTACACACCACACAAGCTCTATAGTCCAATAGGCTCCAGTGTGGGCCCAGACTCCCCTACTTGAATCATAGACTTTAGTCTGCTACCAGTAGTCTTGATATTTCCTACACTGTTGCCTTGTTCTGCTTCATTTTGCCTATGTCCATAAACTCTGTTTCATTGCCTAGCCTTATCTCATATGCCCATGCCACTTCAGCACAACACCCATGTATCACTCTTCTTCTATCATTTTTGCCTATTTGGGCTCAGCATTGCTCTCATCCTGCAAGCTATGCACCTTGCACTTTTGCACACTGGACAACTGCTGCTAGTACTAGCAGTGCAAGTTCTCATTGTCATCCAGTGATAAGCCTTCATTAGGGCTAGGTGCACCAACCATATGGTATGGCACATAGACAGGTCACAAATGGAGGTCACAGAAAGGAAAGTCACCTTGGCACATATGATGAAACCATTCTAGGTGGCATCTGATGGCTATGCATAGCAACAGGCTTCTTTCATCAATGATAGTGCTGGTGATGAATAGATTGACAGGTGATAGATGGCATCAAAATGGTAAGAACTAATGTTCTTTAGTGATGTCAGTGCTTAGTGGTAGAGAATGAAGATTTTCCATGACAGACAGCTTGGTGTTTTACCTTAGTACTTGATGTCACTTAGTAACACTTGCCAACATGGTATGAACAGCTTTATTGTGGACTTTACTGTCAGGGGACTCCCCTTCTCTCTCCTTTTCCCTGTTATATCTATTCTCCCCGGTGTCCCCATACTTACATTATTCCATTGATTACTCACTTTTAGTCCAGAGTTTAGTCCGGAGCTAGCACAGCCACCGGACACGTGACCTATGTTTATTTTCTCGGACTCTGGCAGAGGGATCCTTAGACTTGTTCTCTTTGGATTCCCCTCTGCCAGGTATTTACCCACTTACTATTCTTGTTATATTTACCTTTTAATATACTTTGGATTCCCCTCTGCCAGTTGTGTGATTAGCCACAACCTCTGGAGGTCGCCCTTACATTTACATTAAATAGTTTGATTTGCCATTCACTTAAATTCTTTCTAGTTCATCACCCTTTAGTGCTGCTTAGTGCAATGGCAATGGTGAACTCTTTCTAGTATAAATACTTACTTTTTCTGTCAGTAGCATCATCAAATTAAGCCTCCTTTGATTACCCTACACTCCAGATTTTTTTTGGTGCACCCTAAAAAGCTATAAGCTGCCAACATTTATCCAGTCATGTTCTTGCTGCATTTTCCCTTAAAGTGCCATTCTCTTGCCACTCCCCTTGCCAACTCTCTCAATACCACATTACATAACCATTGTTGGTGCCATTGGTACTATCCATGCCTTTGCAACTATAGCAAGGCATTTGCACTTGAATCTACTAAGCAACAATTTCACAAATTTTATACAAAAATCCCTTCCTGCTGCCAAATGTCTGTATTGGTGCATCTCTCCATTACCGCACTCTCTTGCCACAACATAACACCTCTTAGTGTATTCTCTGGGACCCTGCCCAGACTCTTTATAACTTAGCATACCCAATGCATATTCAGGTTAAGTATCTGTGATTGTGACAGTATTGATCAGCTTTTGGATGTCATCAACATTCTTACCAGTTCACCACCCTTTGGTGCTGCTTAGTGCAATGGCAATAGCAAACTCTTTCTACAATAAATACTTATTTCTTTTGTCAGTAGTAGCATTGAATCAAGTCTCCTTTGATCACCCCACACTTCAGATTTCTTTTGGCGCATTTTAGTTATAAGTCACTAACATTGGTCTTGTCAAGAGACTACCAATTCACTTATATTTCTTCACTTCTTAGCCTTGCTCTCAATCCTCTGGACCTCTGCCTACTTGGTTTGGGGATAGCACAGGCCACACTTCTTTGATTTACTCAGTCTGATGCCAGACTCCCTCAAATGTCAAATTGGTCTGAGTTTTAAAAAAAGGAGTAATTTTTGCCAACAAGCCATCATTTACTCCCTCTTTTCAGACTCAGCTGCACATGTAATCTAGACATGTGATCCAGGCATGTGACCTCAAACAGGTGATCTGGACATGTGACTGATATATCATGTGACTTACTTTTATTTCCTTGAGCACCTGGCAAAGTGAATCCTTAGACTTGTTCTCTTTGGATCTTCTTCTGCCAGGTGTGTAGCTATTATTACCTATATTAATACACTTTGGATCTCCTTCTGCCTGCTGTGTGATTGAGCCATAGCTTCCAGAGATGGCCCTTACAGGTCTTGCTGAGTGTCTTTATCACACTTTCTTAGACTCATTTCCCTTGCTACATGTTCTTGCCATTTTTTCAACCTTTGCATTATATCATGATTGTTGGTACTCTCAGTACTATACATGCCTTTGCAACTACAGCAAAGCATTTGTGCTTGGATCTTGCTAAGCAACTCTTAAAATTGTTTAACAACATTAAAACACCTATTATCCTACCAATAACTTGTATTAGCAGCTCTGTATCACCTTAGTGCGCTTACTTGTTTGCTGCACACTCTTGCCACTGATGAGCCCCTGGTCTGGCTCAATGCATTTTAAGCCATTTACACACCATTTAGCATTAGAACAAGGCAGCAAGACTTCAGCATTTTCCCTACCAATGGTCCCCCATGCACTACCATCTTCTTCTCACCACCCAGCACAACACCTCAGAATTACAGGACAATCTCTACATGCCAGCTAGCCTTGATGCCTACTCCACAGTAGGTCATGGGCACCATTGGCTTGCTGGCTCTCTTCCACATAAGGCATGCTTCTACTTTGCCCCCAAATTTGATGTGTCTCAATCATGTTGTAAGGGTAACCTCTGGAAACTATGGCTAAGTCACACAGCTAGCAAAGGGAGATCCAAAGTATATATTCAATACTATCTAAGGTTGTACAGATATAGCTACGCACCTGGCAGAGGGAGATTCAAAGAGCCACTCTGGAGATTCCCTATGCCAAAGATAGCACTTCTAAGGCTCTGGATGCATGGGAGCTACTGTACAGAATAACAGAAAGCCTCAACCCTAACCTAAAACAGTGGAAATCTGGAGATTGTCCAAATCCAGAAGTGGCTGTGCTAAGGCTGACAGTAAATGAATTATGGACAGAGAACCAGCATGGCTAGAGTCCTAGAAATTGTACCAGCAGATAGGGCTTGAGGCAATGCATAAAGAAAAATTATAGTGAGGGTGGCCAGAGAAGAAGTAGAGAGTGAGAATGAGAGATGAAAGAAGGGTCTCAATGTGGCTATGCTGGAAAATGAAAGGCTGTCAGTAAACAGCCTCACTGCACCCCTAACAGATACGATAAAATGTCCTTTGTTTGCCAGTAGTTAGGGTATAAGAATAAAATAAGATTTATCTAAATACTCACCTTTGTTTGCCAGTAGTTAGGGTAAGCAAATGAAGGTGAGAAACAGAACTTTTTGAAGCGGTCATCATGTGAGTGTGCTGCAGTTGTGATGCAAATGTGAGATTTGTGTCTGTGAATGTTGTAAGTTTGCTGCAGCATGCTTACACCCCTCCTCCCTCTGAAAAATCTCACCACCATGTCATCTTGCAGCCGCCTTCCAGGCCTCCCATACATCCAATGCCTCACATTTGTACAACTCCAAATGCGGCAACCATTCATCATGTTCTGGGAGAAATCCAACCCAGTGCATGAGATACTGGTGTCCATGCCCATGCCTGCACTTGTCAATTATTTTATCAATGACCTGGTGGTCAGTAGCCCCGTCTTCCATTATTACAGGACTGGGGTGGGTGTACTCCCTGTCAGGAAACAAGGTGGGATTGTTAGTGATGTGGCACTTCAGCAAACCCACGTGGAAACTGGAGAAGGTACGTTTCTTGTTGCTCAGGAGTTGTAAGGTGTATTCTGAGCATTCTGGGAAGGCCGCTACTACTTCATATGGGCTATCATTACAAGGCATGAACTTGGCAACGCATTTCTCCCCTTTGCGCATGTAGTCCCACTGGCAATGCTTAGTTGCAAGCATCATGAAGTCTCCAACCTCATAAACTTCCTTCTCAGCTCGCTCTCCATTAGCATGATAGGCCTGTCAAACCTTAGCAGTGAGGAGGTTGTCTTGGGCTTGCTGTACATCCTTCTGTAGTTTGCTAATAATATCATGTGCTTTTGTTTTGTTCTTTGAGGCCCTTGCAGGTAGCAGTGCCAGGGGGGAAATGATGCGTGTTGAGTGTCCTGTCTTCAGCTGAAAAGGGGAGAAACCCATTGAGGAATTTACCATGTTCATGATGGCAGAATGCACTTGGGGGAGGGTAGCCAGCCACTCTCTCTAATCCTGGTCAACAAGGTATTGAATGGCCTGGACAATTGTTTTATTTGTCCACTTGCTGCCACTGCCGGTCTTGGGGTGATAAGATGTCGACACTTTCAGCTTGACCTTGGTCACTTTGTGCAATTCCTTCCAAGCTTCAGCTACAAAGAGCTTATCTCTATCAGAAACAATCTGTGTCATGAGGCCATTCTTGCAGTACCACTTGTTGAAGAGGACAAGCACAATGTCGGCCACCAAGTCCTTTGAGTGCATGCCCACAAGTCAAATTTCTGCTCCTAGCAAATCCATTATTGTCATGATTGTGTCTTTGCTGCCCTCTTCCAGCAGGGGGCCAATGAAGTCAATTCCAATGACGGAGAACCTATTATCAGGCACTGCCAAGGGATGTAGGGGGCCTGTGGGTTTGGTGGTGCGGTCTTTGTTGTGCTGACAGGGGATGCATGATGGAATATATGCTTTCTTGAAGTCACGCCGCATGTGAGGCCAGTAGTAGGAATCCTGTAGTGCCGTGTAACTCTTTTTGAACCCAAGATGTCCAAGAGTGTCATGAGCTAAATTGTACAGCAGTTTGCATACACAAGTACTGCTGGGGACCAGGAGATGCGTTCCAAGGTAGAGAAGACCATTTGAAAGCTGTGCCCCCACGATGCTTCCCTTCTCAATTCCATCACGTACCTGCTGAGCAAAAGTGTCATTCTCATATCCATCCACAATCTCCTTGAGTAGCTGTTTGTCTGCTCCAATTTTGAGTATGCCTCCAGCAATGATGTGTGTCTTCTGCAGCAATCAAGTATAGTGAGAGCGCATGCTGCCAATTCCACAGTAGGTGGCGCTATTGGTATCTGGGACAGAGAGTCTATGGCTGAGTTCTCCTCCCCATGGACATATATTATGTTGAAATCAAAATCTGCCAGGAAGATCGCCCATCTAGCTTGCCACTGTGACATCTGCTTTTGTGATTAGAAGTATTTGAGGGTACAGTGATCCATGTAAACCTCAAAATGGACTCTCAATAAGCTCGTACACCACTTCTTCAGGGCCTTCACTATTGCAAGTAACTCTTTTTTGTGCATGGGGTAATTCTGCTGTGCAGCGTTTAACTGATACAAGTCATATGCCACTCAATATGGCCCTGGTCCTGCAGTCACTAGCATCCATTGTTACAAAAATCTTTTTCAGGGGGTCGTCATAGTTGATGACCATCAGGGTCTCCAGGTCCATTACAATGTGGCGTATTGTGTCAAAAGCCTTCTGATGCTTCTTTATCCAGGTGGGAAACTCCTTATCACACTCCTTATTGGTGAGAGGTGTCAGGACGCTTGTGTGTTCTGCAAGGTCTGGTATGAACAGGGAGAGGTACTGAGCAAGGCTGAGGAAACCCCAAATGTTGGTGGCAGTTGTAGGGGTGGGCCATTCTACAATCTTATCAACCTTCCATGGGTTGGCCCATATGCTGTTCTTCAATACAATATGGCCCAGGAAATGAAGCTCGGATGCAAATAGAACCAATTTCTTGAGGTTGCAGAAAGGGTTTACCTCCTGGAGTGCATCTATAACCTTCCAGAGGTTCTCCTTGTGTTTCTCTATCATCTTTGACCAAATTATAATGTTGTTGAGGTAGACATGGCAGACAATGCTGATGAGCTTGCATAAGGCATCCATCATTCAGTGTTGGTGTGTGAAAGGTGCGTTACACCTGCCCATGGGCATGACCACCCATTTGTACAAACCCCAAGGAGTGCAGATGGCCATCAAATGTACGTTGTTGGGGTGCATGCACGTCTGAAAAAAGGTGTTCATCATGTCTATTTTCCCAAAGATTTCTCCCCTGCTGCAGTCTGCAAGTATGTTGTCAATGCAAGGAAGAGGGAAGTTGTCTCTGATGGTGTTTTGGTTCAGGAGGCTGTAGTTATTCACCCAGCATGGGGGGGACCATGAAATCAGGTACACTGTCATGATGTTTTGGGATGCAGAAGGCTGGGGATGCAAATTCAGATGAGGATGGACATAGCCGTCCAGCAGCTCAGTGTTCCTCCAAAAGTTTCTTCCAAGGTTTATGAAACTTCTTCAGCGCCCCGTACCCTTGACAGCTGATGAACTGTGAGGGGTTCTTTAGCCATATCTGGTGGTAAATGTGGTTGGGGACCTCATCCAGCATTTTTGGTAGCTCCAAAGGGAAGCAATCAGCATATAGCTGTTTTGCCTCGGTGTCCTTCTGCTGGAGCTCCTCTTCAAGGGAGAGCATCTTGATCTATTCCTGTATCAGCGTCATTATTTGGCTTGGGGAGGCATGATCTTTGCGGTGGGGAGATGTTTCACGGTGATGACATGTTGCACTACCCAATGGCTTAACCTTGATATGAGTGTGGGTTGCAGACGGGGGAGCAAGTGGGGAGGGGAGAGGTGAAATGTTCACAATGTCAAAGCCTGTGCATTTGTCCATGGCTGTGTTCTTGCCGATGTCCAACAATAATTTCTTGGCAGACAGGAATGGAATTCCTAATATCAACAGTACAGGGAGACCAACATTAACCTTTGCACTGAAAACTCCAGACTTCCATGCTCCAGTCAAACATACTTGTTGCAGGTCAAAGGGTTTTCCATCAACAATGTGAGGTTGTCCTCACTTTTTGGTAATTGAAATTGTTGTAGCCCAAGTTTCTTGATGAGCTCATTGCTAATAACTGTAGACGGTCTTGAGGTCAGGCCACAAGTCTGAAGCCTTCATTGGGCAGGCATCCAGGTTTCCAGGATGATTGCAATAAAAGGTGTGGCAATGCATACAGCCTTGATGCTCCACAAGTAATTTCTTTTCCTCATCAGTGAGCTTTGACAGCTTGAGACAGGGGGTAGTTGTTCCTGAGGTGCCAGGAGAGGTGCTGTTGGTGCATGAGGAGAGTTTGGAGATCTCAACCAGTGGTTTGCGCTTGACGGCTCTCTCTGCATTATTGGTGTCTATCATTGCCTGGATCTGTGCTCGGTCCTTGGCTAGTTCTTCATCTAGCTTGGTAATCTTGGCGATCCAATTGGTGAGCCCTATGTGTGCTTTCAGCCTCCTTGCATCTACCTTCCTCCAGAGATTGGAGCACATGTGAGTTTCAAAGTGAGCCTTGATTGCAAAGTTGGTCAAGGTGTGTTTGAACCTGGTGTTCTTGAGTCGTGCATGAGATTTTGTATGTATACATTCCAGTTGGAAAAGGACATATTTTCTTGGAATGATGTGAGGATTGAGTCTCGCACCTTTGGCTGCCAGTTGTGGGGTAGCGCAAATCTTTGGAACTCATCAAGGTAGTCCTCCAGTGTCATGGCATCAATGTGTAATTGGTTGGTGTGGTACCATGCCACAAAGCAAGGTTTGAGCATTCTATCAGCAACAAAGGCCATGATCTCATCTGGTCTCTTTCTGGAGTGCTTTCTGTATTGGTGACAGGCAATGGACCATTGCTGAAAAAGGTTGTCATCCATGCGCCCTTCCATGAGCATGGGGCAGTCCTTCAGTTTTGTCATCTTTACTTTGGCAAGGGGATGCTGTTCATCTGTATTGATGTGGAATGGGAGCGTTGAGGACATGTGGCATTGTTTTAGATTAGCAATGGTGTGCAGTGAGTGACAAGCGCCAACTGATTTGATTACAGGGCTGATTTGATGGGCAGGGTTGAGGTCATCTGAGGGTGACAATGTTTCAGAGTCACTGGAGCTCTCAGAGGGGCTGGACAATGGGGCCAAGTGTAGTGGAGCAGACATCTCAGCTTCACTGGCAGTGGGGGAAGATTCCTCTTTTGGCTCCTTTTTTGGTGGGGGGGAGCTCAAGGGTGAGAGAGTAGAGGGAAGTATACCTGGTAGGGATACAGAAGCTTGTTGTTGTTTTGTTGCTTGTCTGGTGGTCGCAGAAGTGGGCGCAGACAGTGGGCGACAATTGTAAGACAGTTTGAAAAATTTTATGGGTGTCAAAAAAAAAGTAAAAGGCTGTCGGTAAACAGCCTCACTGCACCCCTAACAGACAGAATAAAATGTACTTCATTTGCCAGTAGTTAGGGTACAAGAATGGAATAAGATTTATCTAAATACTCACCTTTGTTTACCAGTAGTTAGGGTAAGCAAACAAAGGTGAGAAATAGAACCTTTTGAGGCAGTCATCACATGAGTGTGCCGCAGTTGTGATGCAAATGTGAGATTTGTATCTGTGAATGTTGTAAGTTTGCTGCAGCACGCTTACAGAAAACTGACAGTAAATGAATTACAGACAGAGAACCAGTGCAGCTAGAGTCCTAGAAATAGTACTGGCAGGTAGGGCTTGAGGAAATGCATAAGAAGAAATCATAGTGGGGGTGGCTGGAGGAGGATTAGATGGTGAGAAGGAGGGATGAAAGATGGGTCCCCTGACCCATGTAATGCATCATGACCTCTATCTGCACATGCTACCCCCATTAAACTTTGATGGACACTTCATCCTGTCCTATTGGCTGTTATGCCACCAGTCCGGCATCTTGCTTCTACACCCTGCTAGCATCTGTCACTGCCATCAGCAGATCACCACTGGCAATACTTTCCTTTTCCAGTCTAATTCAAATTCTGCCCTATTCTGACTTAATGATGGCAGTTGACCAACAGCTGGCACTTCCTGTCACCATCCCTGACATGCCACATTACAATTGGTACCCACCTCCATCACAACCCTGTTATGAGACTGACATCTACTTGGTGGCATGCCTCAGCTAGCTGCCTGTGTGACCACTCATAAATAGCATTTACCTTGTATAGTATTATGAATAGACCTTTATTTACACTTTTCATTAGTTTGTTGCTGACTCTTTACTAAGTTGCTGTCCTTACCTACTATAAATACTTTATCTTTGTCAGTAGCAAATGATCCAATCAAACCAAACCCTTTTTGCCTTACAGCTTAGATCTCTTAAAGCTCATCTGATGCACTAAGCAATTGGCATCCTCACTTTGCTCCTGGTGCTGAACCTCTTAACATCCTTGTTGACTCTTTCATTTTAATGGTACTATATGGGTACACTCTTACCACCAGTACTAATGTTTGCCACCTTGTGCTCTTGACTTGCACACTTAGCAGTTATAGCTAAGTTCTAGAAGCTTTGTAAGCTTACTGCCTCCCTCAACTATTTGCCAGCCACTATTGGCAGCAACATTCCTGAACATCCTACTACCAACTTCTCATTCTAGGATCATGTAACTGGGACCTGCCCAAGACTCCCTCAGCACTTCACAAGCCCAACACAAAACAAGGTTAAGTGCAGCCTACCAAGCCAGCATTTAGGTAAATTTTGAGCACATCACTGCACTCTTACATTTTCTTTGCTGCACATGAGGCTTACCACAATTTACTTGCTGCTTTTTCAACACTTCTTGGTGCATTCTCTGGGACCCTGCCCAGACTCTTCATAACTTAGCATGCCCAATGCATATCTCAGGTTAGTATCTATTAGAGGACACTCCTGTTTCTCCTGTTCTCTCTCTTTTTTCCTTTTCTTATCTCTTCTTTCCAGTGTTTCCATACTTACATTTATCCTACTGGTTTACTTACTTTTAGTCCGGGTTGGCTGGTGGCTGTGTGCTTTGTCAGCACATGTCCCAGCAGCTGCTGACAAAGCACAGGCCCCAGCAGTCAGTCATCCAATCAGGTCATGTGACTTTTGCCACTGCTCCAGCAGTTCTTTACATAATCTGGTTATGTGACTTTTAACACTATTTTTGGACTCTTGGCTCTGGGAAATCTCAGACTTGTTCTCTTTGGATTCTCCTCTGCCAGGTGATTACCTACTTACTATCTCTGTTATACTTACCTTCTAATAAACTTTGGATTCCCCTCTGCCAGTTGTGTGATTAGCCACAACCTCCAGAGGTCGCCCTTACAGTATCTATAATCATGATAGTACTGATCCACTTCTGGGTGTTATCACCAGTAGCCTACTAACAACTATAATAACAAGCAGGTCACACAGCAAGTCAGCCTTGGCTAGGACTAAATACTCCACCATTTCCAGCTTTTACAAGAGTCCTGCCACTGCCTCATCATCAGCCCTTGTGGGATCTACCACCTTCTCTTTGCCTTTGTCTCTGCACGTGGGTGCAGCAATTTAAGGTGTTTCAGCACCTGAGGGAATAAGAGTCACTGTGGGACTAATACAAGTTTGAAGGCAATTTGTCTCCTGCCATTTGTCATGTTGCTATCATGCCACTGGTGGCCCTTTATGCACTATCCACTGTGCTGTATATGGTGGCAGTAATGAGGACCCCATATATTTTCAGGGCACATACAATTGCACATGTGGTTGTTCCTCCTCATCCACCTCCATGGGCTTTGGGCCCATTACTTGCTGCTGATACCTTTACTGAGGCTGCTGGTGACCATGATACTGCCCTCCAACATAAAACTCCTGTCCTGGCACAGCTTTTCAACATCTGCCTGGCTGACATAATCATTTGCCACTGTATAGCCCAGTCACATATCTGCTGACTTAACAGGCTGCAAATATTTGGCCCCATCAAAATATTTGGCCCCATCACTCTCTTGGACATAGTTTGGATGCTCTGCCTTTAGGCAGGTTGAGATTTTGCATGGAGAGAAATACCAGTGATAATGCCCAAATGTAGATTAGTACTGTTACAAATACAAATACTAATCTGAGATATGCATTGGGCATGCTAAGTTATGAGAAGTTCTGGGCAGGGTCCCAGAGAACATGCCAAGAAGTATAGAGAGTGTGGCAAGTGTATAGGGCAAGCAGCTTAGTGTGCTAAGAAGTAAGTCAGTTTATAAAGAGGTCCTAATCCAAATTATTAGTAAATAGAGAAGTGTTTAGTGTTTTTGAAAGGTCTTTATAGCTTAGTGTATTCCAAGCTTAGATGCCTTGCTATACTTGCAAAGGCACATATAGTAATGAGGGTGCCAACAATGGCTGTCAGGTTGTGCTGACCCAGGGGTCTTTTTCTAGTAAGCAACAACCTTATAAAGTGCAAGTGAGTGCTGAACTATGTAGACATGGTGTCAAGAGCTCCAGAATAAAGTCTGGGGCATGAGACAAGAGTAAGAGTAAGCCCCAGGATTGGGAGGCTTGCTCCAGAGTTGGGTTAGAGCAGTGAGTAAGTCAAGCTGGCAGAGGAGTTCTGGAGATGAGACAGAGGTTGTTCAATAGGATGACGCATGTGCCAGTCAATGATGTGCATGCTGGACTGGGAGACTGAGGAAAGCATGAAAAAGACAGAAGCAAGCACAAAAAGAAATCAAGTAGAAGTTCAAGCAAACACAGATAGTTATTGTTCATATTGAGACTAAGGTATATGGGAGCTACCTATGGTTTTTATATACTACAGCAGGGAAGGTACCATCTAGAAAGGGTTCCAGGGTGACTCCAGGAATTCTATGTATGGCAGCAAGGTGGAGGGCAGCTATATTGAGGAGATCATGTGGGCAGTCTGTGAGATTGATGAAGGTTTGAGCATTCAGCAGTTGGCATGATGCATGATGGCTAAGTGATCCACATGATGGTTGGGTGATCTGGATGAGATGTGATGGCCAGGAGGTCTGTGTAATGGCAAGGAGATCTGCATGATGGCCTAGAGTGATGCATGATGGTCCAGGAGGATGCATGATGGCAGCGTGCCATAGGTGGAGCATCTGAGGGAGAGGTGCAGTTGATGGGCATTGTGAGCACCAGGGACAGTTCTGGGGAGGTTGGAGTTCCAGGAGTTGCTGGGCAGGATGCTGGGGGTGGGTCATGACAATAGCAATGTAAATGCAGAGAGACAGCAAAGGAAGTGCAGCAAGAGAAGTGAGCCAAGGAAATGCAATAGAGACACATGGCAAGAGTAATGTTGGCCTATCCCATGTGCTGTACCATATGATTGGTGCACTTTATCATTCCAAACTGCTAAGTGCTGCCATTGCTTGTAAGCATCAGTTTTGATCATTTGATGCCATTTGTCACTTGTCAATCTATCCATCATTGGCACTATCTTTGATGGAAGAAGCTCATTGCAATGCATGGCCATTGGATACTGCCTATAATGGTCTGATTGTATGTGCTAAGGTGCATTTCCTTTCCATGACCTATATTTGTGATTTATCCCTTGTGCTGTGCTGCATGATTGGTGCACTTAGCTCTTATGGAGGCTTATCACTGTACTAATCCTAACCTACCTTTGATTTGCCTTTGAGCATATTGTGATGTGAACCTGTTACTTACACATGCAAAAAAGCGCTATTACACAACTTTAAATACATTGATACAGAACCATGCTGTTCCCTGTACAAGGTACTGTACATCTGACCTATCAGTCCTCCTCTTAGCTCTGTATTGTAGCTTGCTGGTGTTAAACAGAATTCATCATCATCATCATTGCGTTGGTTAACTCTGATGATCAACGCCTAGTGCACATCTCTCTCTGATCTAAACCATCTCGTGCACGACTCTTTCACCGTCATTCAGACACTCCAGTTTCCCCGTGTCAGAGGACACGATATCTGGAGGTATGTGACGCCACTTTGTGTGCGCACAGGATAGGACTCCGTGCCGATTGTGGCATTGGAAGGATTCGGAGTGGAAGGATGGCGTTGAAGGGTAGGGAGGAAGGAGGAGAGTAAAACGGCTTGAAGAGCGTCGACGGCTGAAGGGGATATTCCGAGGTTCCTGAAGAGTGGACATACAACGTAATGCCTGGTTTAGTTGCCAGGCAATGTATGGCAACCTTGATCAGCGACTGTTTGAATTTCCTCGGTTTGACTTTCTGGATGTCACGTGCATCGAATCTCGAGAACTGCAGATTTGGTGTCATTGTGTGGCGTATATTAAAGACGTTCTTTTGGGTACGACGAAGATTTTGTTTTCTGAAAAAAGAAGAAAGATAAAATGCTAGTGGGTATCGAAAACAAATGAAGAACAAAAGTAGAAGAAAAAAACAAAACCAATATGAAAAATTGACACCCAGGGAAAAGAAAGAAAGGGGAAAAGAAAAGAAGAAAAAAAAAAAACACCCTACGTCGACGTCCGACTCTCATAATCCGGAGGCTCACTATCGGTATCCTGGTGCCCACGCTGCTGCGCCCCAAGTTCGAGC
>JAGGAT010000267.1:0-45604 GCA_017657195.1 Termitomyces sp. T70a
ATCATTTTGACTATCAAGTCTGTCTAGGTAGTTCTTGTATTTAATTCAGCCTATTGGTGAAACTTTGACATCTAGAGACTATTGATATACTGAATACATCATCATGTCAGTGATTTTTCAAGCTTTTAAACTATAAAAAATGCTGAAATCATTAATAATTCAGGCAATCTTCAACTACTCCTTCTCAGAATCAACTACCCAGTACTCCTAAAGGTCCAAGGCAACAGGCTAGAGCTCAAGCCAGACTTCAACAGTTGCAAATGACTGATCCTATTTATTCAGCTTCAAATACCAGATTGATATTGGGATTAGAGTGAGTTATAACTAAAGAAAAAAACAAAGAGCCATAACTTTGGAGTGTATTGAAAAGAAGGATAATGCTGAATAACATGGGCATCTAGCCTTCTGAGGAGGGAGACCCTCCTCAGTTGGCTGATGCCTGCTGAACCATAACTTTGGCAGATGATGATATAATAAACCCTAAAGGCATCGTTGATGCCAAGCAGTCATCATTGATGTCAAGATTCCAAATGGAGAATGCCAAGAATCCGAATGGGCCCCCCATCATGATGCCAAGAATCCGAATGGGCCCCCCATCAGTGATGCCAAGAAAACCGAATAGGCCCCCCCATTCCATCCACTCAAATAGATAGGGATTCCGAAGCGCGAGGTCGAACTGGGGGAATCGACAGACGAGGTTACGATGATGGCTCCAGGAGACTTTGAGTTGAGTCACTTGGGCAGGTTACTTGTGCGGTGATGATTCCCGTAAGAGCATCTGGAATAGCCGTCGCACACTTAGTTTTCATTTGTGCAAGACGTGACTTGTGGAAATTGTCCTTCTGTGGGTGTCACATGGTACTGTGTTTGAGGGACGAGACGAAGGCACACCTGACTTGGTCTGGATGGACTGCTCATCCCTGAGCGTTCGGTTACGCGCGAAGCCGAGCGGGGGCATCGACGCTCGACGAGACGCAATAATGGGTAAAGTAATACTCTCTGTGCGGTGATGATTTGTGAGAGCATCTGGAATAGCGGTTGCGAATGTAGTTTTCATTTGTGCAAGACATAACTCGTGGAAGTGGTGTCATATGGGACTGTGTTTGAAGGACGAGACGAAGGCATACCTAGCTTAGCCCTGTATGGATGCACTGCTCAACCCTAGCGTTTGGCGGGGCCCAAGTAACTACAAATCCTACTTTCGCAACCCCTGACGTCTGGGCGATGATCGACTTGAAGAACAGCATTCTGTCATATCAGGATGCCATTTCGTTGTAGTGCTTCAAGCTCCCGTGTTTTTCTGATTACTTCAAACTTGGCACGTCGGATTTCCTGAAAATGTATGGTACCGTCTCACTTTACCACCACTCGGATAACTCCCGCTATCAACGCAGTTCTTGCTTTGTAGGGTGACTTTTGCGATGATTCAAAGTGTCGAGTTACGGGACCTTGTGCACCGTTTCGCTTCGTCTGGTAGAAGCTTGGGTTATCAAGGCATTTTGTGTCCTGGTGATATCTCATACCGCGTTCTTCGCCTTGACGATACGCAGGACGAGATAAGACCATTTGGAGTAGCCGTTGCACGTTGACATTTCGATTAAAGTGACTGGATCAAATGACAAGTCAATGCAACGTGTGATCGCCGTCGCGGCCACGCATCGGAACGTACGGTGTTTTCAGAGACATCGTCTGTGTTCGTTGTATGATAACGTGAAAGTGATTATGAGGACGAAAAACGAGTTCCTGCATGAGTCGAACGCGCGAGAACTCGGACCTGGTGTGACGTACTGTTCTGTTCTGTGCTGTACTAAGTGGGGACTTGGGCAAGGGGGGATGCGACGCGATTTGTTCTCGGAGTTTAGAGGTGAAAAAAAAAATGAACGAAGGGAACCCAGCTGTGATCGGTGATACGGGCCAGCACGTTGGATGAGGGCGAGGGGTGATTCGTAAGACCATCTAGAGTAGCCGTTTATCTATCGATTGATGTGAGTGGATCGAAGGACAGGTCAATGGAATGTGTGTGCCACGCATCGGAACGTACGGCCAACTTGAAGAGTTTCAGAGACGTCGTCATGATAACGTGAAAGTGATTTTGAATGAGGACGAAAAACGAGTGCCTGCACGAGTCGAACGCGCGAGGACTCGGGCCGGGTACTGAGCGGGATTTGGGAAATCGTATGCGTTGGGCAAGGTGTTCTTGAAGTTTGGAAGTGAAAACAAGAACGAAAGGAACCAGCTGGTTGAATTTTTTGTTGTCGAACGTGTGTTAACTCGGAGGATTGTATAGGCGTCAAAGTCGGAGTTTAATACGTCAATGATGAGAGTCGGAGGATGGGTTGTTGTTCTGTGGGAAAGGAAGAGTGGAAAGAGACCCTTGTGCGAGTCGGGACGGCAGAAGAAAGTCGTGTGAGGGAGGTAGAGGGAGATTTGTTCAGCGTACGTCGTGCCTTGGAAGCAATGACAGAAGCAAAAAAAGGCATGAGCCGCGGGCGAGTCATGAGATCGATAAGGCTATTACGCCACATGTTGGACGAGATGAGAACTGTCATGAGTCAAACACGGCGGTCCTCGTCTGTTCTTTGCGAACGTTCAGGAGCATCATATTAACAAAGAATAACCTTGACACGGATCAATGTCGGAGTAAGGCTGTGTCGTGCGTGGTATCTAACCCTAACGAATGAGCTCGGTAGAGACGCAGACCCTTGTTATGCAATTCTGTTCGTTTAGAGAGAGAGGCTCAGTTGGCGCAGTCGAAAGATACATGAAAACTGAAATGACAAGTGCGATCATGATCGATGTCAAAAGCTTACATAATAGGTGTGCAGTTGGTCGATTTTTGAATTGTTCGCTCGTTTTTGTTTTCTTGAGCGCTCACGATGCCAGTTACACCTGCAGGTGAGTCTTGTGTTTTGCAGGAGAGTCGTGCTGACTTGCGTATCCAGAAGACCCGAACTCTGCAAGTCAATCGCCGTAAGCCATGTCGTCGAGCCTGAGCCTTGCTTCTGACTGGAATTGTTGCAGGACACAGACGCAGTCGACAACGGCGCCCGCGACATCGCCGTCTCCACCACCGCCCCACACCACGCCGCCGTCCACCTCAGCCTCGCCAACTCCCAGTCCGCCGCCTGTCAACCCCACGACCAACAACAACTCTCCAAGCAGTCCCGGTCCCTCCATCACCCGTAGCACTGGTAGCTCGACTTCCTCCACCGCACCCTCCAGCTCGTCAGCCCGGCCGTCCACTGTTGTCACGTCGAGCGTTACGTCCAACACCACGACCACTGTGTCCGCCAAACCCACCACCACCGCCTCTGCTCCGCCAGTCGCTTTGCCAACTACTTCTGCTCCTACTTCGGTATCGACTTCACTTGTTGTAACCACCGGACTAAACGGACAAATTGTAACGTCTACCGCTGTCACTACATCAACGCCGCCCGTCCTCTCCCCTGCGTCCGCCGCTCCCTCGAGTTCCGATTCAGATAAAGGGTGCGTTTCCCTTGCCTCTTCCATTCACCGCTCGCTGACATCACAATAGGTTCTTCCAAAATACCGGCGCGGTCGCAGGCACATTCACAGCGGTCGGCGTCGTCGGTCTCGTCCTCATCGTCTTCCTCGTAACATTCATCATCCGCCGACGACGTCAAGCCAAATTTGACCGCGAAGTCAACGAGGCCACCCTCGAAGCCGCCAACACCTCTGCGCCACCGTTCCTCGACACGCACGATGGGTACGACGGGTACGACGGCCCCGGTGGCGTGTATAGCGACGCGAGTAGTCATGGAACTTATGCTCAACCACCGATGTCTACCGAGGCGTATGGGATGAGGGAGATTGGTCATGGTGTCGGCGTTGGAATGGCCCCGGGATATGCACATGGATACGACTACGACCCGTACCCTCCTGCCGCTGCGTACGCACACCCGCAACAGGCGCAGGTTTACGCCGATTATGCCCAAGCACATTCGTATCCACAGGACACGGCGTACAACTCGCATTCGAACCTGTACGCTGCTGATCCCGTCGCGCGTTCTTCATCACAGGGACACGGTGCGAGCCAGGAGGGACAGTCGTATTACCATCCACAGGCCGCATCGCCCGAACATCAGCTCCTTGAAGCTGCCGGTCTTGATTCTAGCCCTGCGCCCGGTGCATTGCAGCGTGGTATATCGTTGAACCACAACTCTTCAAACGAACACGATGCCTACGGGGGATACGTCGGCCATTCGTACGACCAGCCATACCATGATCACGCGGGCGATGATCGCGGGAGTTATTATGAAGAGGTCGAAAAGCCCAGGGTTTTAAAGGTGAGTAAGTTTCCCTCGTCCGCGTTGTACTCGCTCAACCTAGCGTAGATCGCTAATGCTTGATGCTGAGCGCGGTCTGGGACGTGACACGACAACAGGTGAACAGACAAACGACACGCCCACAACTGATCCTTTTAACAGCCTTTCTTTTTCCCCTTGTCGATCCTTGACGAACTCTCTAATCCAAAATCCTAACTTATGTCCTACTCCTATTCCCCCCCCCCTCCCCCTCCGCTGCCTCCCCACGTTATTCGAAAAACCAATCAGATCAATTTGTACACTCTGTCGCTCTATGTATCCCTTTCGTTCTTTCGTACGTACCCCTCCACCACTTTCGCTATCGTTTCCTGTCTGTCGTCCGCCCTTTTGATAACTTGATACCGCCCGTATAATTCCCCCCCGCTCTTTATTCGTATTCCCAGGTTCCGTATCGAATATATAGCCACTCGTTTGTTTGTTCGTTCACAGCTGCTCATGCGTGGGGCTCTGGAAGCCTCGTGGGCACGTGTATAGATTGTATTGTATTGGCGTACTGTGTGCAATACAAAAGAGTTTTGGACGTGTGAGGAACTTGGAGGCGGGAAGTGGATTGAACGCGAATCTTTTGTGTGTTATTTCAAGTGCTGTATTATGATAAGAGGGTAGAATCAATGTACAACGTAGCCATGACAGACTTAAATGTTGCCAGCGTGTATACGAATCCGTGTTTCGTGAGGTACGTCTTTACCATATATGCCACGTACGGTGCAATGTGAACTAGTAAATAGATCTTGACTCGATCGGCCGTTCCACAGGACGCCATACTCAAGATCCTTATTATGTTCATTGCCTGTAATAACCTGCACATATATACACTTGACTATATTACAACTTTCGTCATCAGCCAATCTTAGCTTCCTAGAATGTAAACCACGGATGCTGAATGACGTCCTGTATACAAATCCTCTCCTCTGGCTTATACCTCAACATCTTCTCCAAAAGATCCGTCAACAATTCAACTTCTTTGTTAGCGAGTCGTGTCCCAGGTTTTTCCATCATTGGGCCGTCATCGCAATTTCCAAGCGGCAAATCATCATCCTCACCTATCTCGAGCAACTTTGCCCTAATGGACGTTCCGCGAGCTTTCAAAAACACACCAGCGCGTTCTTGATCTTGCTCGCTCTCTGGCTGTCCATCCTCCTCAACCCATTGTGAACGTGCTTCGAAAGCACTCCACCAAGGTTCGGGTGGTCGTCCCAGCATCTCAACCGTCTTCTTGAGGACTTCGACGTCACTCCCTATGAACGAGTCAAAGAGAGAAAACCCCGCACGGATCTCAAAGATCGCACATCCAAGTGACCAGATGTCCGCCTCAAGACCTGCGCGCCCCTCAAAGCGTGCTTCAGGCGACTGGTAGTGCATTATCGTTCCTGGCTTGTAGGAGGGTGGGGGAGAGGCAGCGAGGTAGGACTGACCAAAGTCGGCAATGATCGTGCTTTCCAGAAGAAACGACGGGTTCGAAATTCTGGAATTTTGAATCGAGGCGACGAGTGTAGGTGGTACGTGAGGCCCAAGAGGTTGTCCGTCGCACGTCCTGACAGTTTCTGTCTCGGGTTCACCTAGATGGAGGTAAACTTCTGCGTCCGACCATTCAAGTACATGGGGAGATATGCGGAATAAGATGTTGGATGTGGTCAGGTCTTAGTGGAGTGACTGGGTCAGCAAACTGATATCGTTGAGAGAAGAAAAGGGAGCTTACCTCCATGAACGACACCCATATTATGCATGTGGTATATCGTTGTCGCTAAGTGTTTATATACCTTCCGAGCCAAGTCTGCACGTAGTCGTCGACTACCAGCGACGCGCCCCGGAGAGTCAGACATGGCAAAGATGTTTGGGCCGGCAAGAGGGGAAACGAGAAATAGGTGGGAACCATTCGGGCCTTGTACGGAGAAGTAGTGCTCAATATTATGGATGTTAACAGACTGGGATGCTCCGTTTCTGGGGAATGACCAGTTCCGGGATCTCGCTCGGGGACAACGAGGAAGAATCGGCGCGCATGGCCTTTAGAGTAACGATTCTGCCCTGGCCTTCACCTTCTCGCTGGTCGCGGGCCAGCCAAACAGTAGAAGAGCCACCAAATCCCAGTTTATGAAGAACCTTGAAGCGTCCTTGGTCAAATACGTCGCCAATGGATATTGGGTGGTATCCACCCGGTTCATAGTCTTCGATGTCTTCGACTTGATCGAGGTGGGAAGGAATGAAGCGACGGGTCATCATCCCAAAAGTCCTTTTCAGTATCCCAAATGGAAGATGAGCAAAGATCAACCAATGTTTGTGTAACGGTCACGAAAAAGCTATACCGAATTGCGAAGCGGCGACTGACTCATCCATCCGGTGAAAAGAGGTAGAGACATCTTCCGCACACCGACTTGGTACTCGAGGAAAGTCTGCCCTTGATGATCTGTCGAAAAGTTCAAAAATGCCCAGACCTATCTCCGACTGTCTTTATATTTCTATTCCCCATACTGGTTGAGACGACCTATCTGAAGTCAGTGTAGGAATGGATCACGCGACGCGTGTATGCGTGACCTTGATGCGAAGGGGAGTATGGAAAACTATGATCGGAATCTGAGGTAGGCATACAGGTATGTATTTAGGCTTTTCCATATTAACCGTTGTATAGTATGATTGTACAAAAGGTACATTGACATAAATCAGTCGTTCTGGCATCCGACCGTGTCCAACGGTCAGCCTTGGTATACCATCGCGCTATATTGTGATTTCCTTTTGCACACGCAGCATCTTCAAATTCCGCAGTCCATGCATAATGGACCAAATCTCATAGCATGAATACCCGAATTTCCTCCTTACACTTACAAAACTGTCTCCCTACCATCGCACACAGCTATCAAGACGGAGGAAGATCAGCAGCGAGACGAAGCTCTGTTGTCCAGCGCAAACACCTTGACCAAAACGTCTTACACGCCTGCTCTGTTGCCGCCAGACCGTATGAGCACCACGAGTCGGAAACTGGGTCAGGTTTTCCGGGCAAGGCATAGACTGTACGCGAGTTCATACCGCCGATTCTCCATTAATCCAACGTGATCGCGACGAAGCTCGAGCTTGAGCGACAGAGATTACGAAGCAAGCGGAAGCATACATACCAGGATCTACGACGAAGATGATGAAGGAGAGGTGAGCCATGAATGACGAGAAACACGTTCATATCATAAGTTGGTACAGGCATACTAATACGCTGCTGAAAGACGCACCTTGGCAGGTGTGTTCCACCTCTAGAACTTGACCAACAGTCCGAATTACCTGGCACCTATATAGGACCGACTCCAGATCTATACGAGGGGTGGTCGGAGCCAGGACACGAGCAGGCACTGTGAGAGTGTGAGAGTGGGTGCAAGAGGACAAAAAGAGACGTACGAAAGTCGTTGACCACTTAGTCAGCTCAATTCGTTGTTGTACTTGTTCCTTGAGGCGTCCGAGCGGAGTGCAGCGGCGGGGTCTAAGCCGTCTCTGAGTGTCTGGTTAGGGAACGTACCAACGTCGCACGAGTTGTAGCTGGTAGTATAAAGTAAGAGTGGTTTCGAAGGGATCAAGATGGACTCACGTGTATGGCCGGCCACATGCCGTCCGTGGTTGCAGGATGGCCAGGACGAGCGAGGTTGTACATTGTCCATGGGGCGGGCCACTGGGAAAAAATGAGCACGGGATGTGAAAGTATCAGAAAACACTCACGTAGCCCTTTGACTCTGAATTCACACCAGGAAGGGTGACAGATACTTCAATATAACCACTGGAAAAGCAAAACTTGTTCCAGCTCTGCAACATACCGCTGCGATAGTCGATATTATGGTTCTGGGCGAGCGTAAAAGGAGCGGTTGAGCACTGGGTGAGGCCTGACTGGAGGGTGGACGTGGAGTCGAGGGTGATAACGAGACTGCCATTGCGGGCTGTGATGTGCTGTGGGTCGTACAACTCGAGGTCGCTGGTTGCGATACCATAGATCAACAGCCTCCCAGAAGGGATCGTTGCCGGGATAAAAAGAGTGGCCGTCGACGTTGAACTCGTCGGAGAAGACGACTTGGTCTGCCAACCGATAGAGCCTATGTTTTGAACATGTATAACATCTTTCTAGTCGAACGAGTCGAATAATGGGTTGTTGAGCCACTTGATGTATCAAAATTGATCGTCGACAGTCAAGACGATTTAAGAAAAACACGTAACGTGCTTAATTACAGCTGCATGTGTCGAGGTCAGACAATTGGCCCACGATGAGCGATAGCATACCACCACTGACCATGCCTAGAGCAACCTCGTTACATCATGTCAATGACTACAATGTGTGGATCACTATTGCATAACTTCAGGAGGCATAGTGAGTCAACAAGAATATATAATCGAGAGTAAGGATATACACCTCCATCGATGGCCGATAAGGATGAAACCTGAGGGAGTGGAACGCGTAATATGCTATCGAACGCGCTTTCCCGGAAGAACCGCAATTGAAAGAGCTGGGGACAATTAGATGGTGAGGATATAGTCGACGAAGCGCATCTTTGTGAGGTTCAGCAGGTCGGTCCATCGCACTTTTAGGGAACGGCTTGAGAGGTGATGGGATAACAACAAATTTATTCCGCAGTCTATATCCATGTCAAGAATTCGTCACGTTCTGGGTGGCGATTACATACAAATCGCCCTTGCTTCTCCTCGGTTGATGACGTCGAGTTCAGCGCTCATGAGTTCCACCATCAAAAATGGCGGTCATATCCTGCAACGTTTCCAAAATGGTCAAGTTTTACGGGCCCCTGACTCGCTGTCGTTTGACCTCATTGGCCAACAATGTTTTTATATGATCTAGCGAGGATTGTCGACTTGACCAAGTAGGAACTAGTCTGTTTGCGATCGAATGCGAGGTTATTTTGTCCTGTTTCGTAACTAACGATTTATTGCCACATTTTTACTATCCTCGGCGAATTCTGGAGCACTGAGTAATGTTCTCCGGCTCGCTCGAACGTTCCAAGACAGAACGCCACTTCCTGAATGGAATTACATCTTGAAGTATAGAGCGACAGATTTGGTCCTTTCCGCTGGGCCAGATACTATGGCTGATTTCCCTATCCTTTACAATTTTCAGAGGACTCGTCGCCGCCTTTTGCTCAGGGTTGGTATGATGCGGTAAAACGCTAAAAGTCGCGTTCTTTGAGACAAACGAACTTCAGGGACAAACCAGGTACGAGAAAACATAGAGTAAGCAGAAATGCAAAGAAGCGCGGGAGTCTTTGCGTGGTCCACCGACCACGTCATATATTTAGCGCGCGGTCGTCCAGGAGTTCTGTGACGTGAGAATACCATGAGATAAAGGTAAGATTGATGTTCTGAAGCGCTGAAGATTGGTCGAGCGTGCATTGGCTTTAAGTTTTAGAGAGCAAAAAAACGTGCTTTTAGGATGCACGTCCTTCGTTTGAATAATCATTTCATTCCATCGTGGGTATTTGATGCTGATGGCCAAGCAGATGACTCAGTGTTATAAAAGACATCTCCACTTCGGCTCTTCCTCTGGTGATCTTCGTTTTACCTCAGCAACTCTGTTGTGCACTCCCGCCAAGGAACTCGGTTCTCACTCAGTCATCTTTGACTAGAGACGAATTAACCGCATACTCGCTTTGTTGGAGTAGAAACTATCCAAGTCCGGATCATACGGTGACCACTATTGCGAGTAGGGAATGCTATAACGTGATTGCATCCCAGCTGGAATGTACTAGTACCATTCTTATCTAGGTTTGTGTGACTAACTTGACGGTGGTCTGTTGATCTAACGTTCATGCAGGAACTCTGTATTGCGATGGTCTTCGAGGCGCTTTTGTAATCTATGATCTTGAAGATCCGTTTCGACACCTGTAAGCGCCTTTCCAGCCATTAAAATTTGACTTCTATCAAATTTGACTTTGCATCTTTCTAAAGCTACGACGTTAACAATGGTTCGTCATCGAGTCCTTTCTTCCGCGTGAAAACTGAACCACTGATTTCCCCTACAGAAAATACAGTAATCACTCTGGCTAACTGGTAAACAATTCTTTTTAATGCGTCGATTGATCTCTCTAACTGTCTTGGGATCACAGGTACCATATACGTTCAACGTCGGATACCACACTCGTGAATGGTCTCGGACGGAACTGCAACGGCGCTGCAACCGACCTATCTGTCATCAACGTTGTCCAAGGCAAGCGTTACCGATTCCGGGTCGTTTCCACGTCTTATGATCCAAACTTCAATCGACGGTCACAGAATGGTACGGGATTTTCCCCTTTCCCTCCACTACATTGTTTAACTAATAACCACCTCCCAGACAATAATTGAAGTCGACGGCATCAACCACTCGTCCCTTATCGTTGACTCCATCCAAATCACTCGGGCCAACGCTTCTCCGTCATCATAGCCATGACGCAGCCTCTCTGGAACTACTGGCTCCGTGCGATCTCCGACGCCGGATGCACCTCGTTCGCCGGCGGCGCCAACTCAGCGATCTTCCGCTACCTCGGCGCCGCGCTCGTCGAGCCAACCACGATGAACTCCTTCCTGAACAACCCGCTCGTCGAAACAAGTTTGCATCCCCTTCAGAGTCCCGGCGCGAAGCGCCCCTGCGGACGTCTCCCTGTGTCCCAACGTCACGCGTGTCAATGTCGCGATAAATGGCGCGAGCTTCCAGCCACCGAATGTCCCTGTGTTGTTGCAGATCATGAGTGGCGCGCGCACGGCGCAGGATTTGCTCCATTCTGGGAATGTGTATGCTTTGTCGCGGAATAAGACGGTAGAGTTGATTATACCCAGAGGCTTAATTGGGTCGCTGGTCAGTTCCCCTGTCTCTCTCACAGATGTTCTCGGCGACTCATAGGATATTGCAGCACCCTTTCCATTTACACGGAGTAAGCATTCCTATTCTCGCTCACAACAGAGCCGTTTTGAACATTCTCTCCTGATAGCACAATTTCGACGTCGTTCGAAGTACCAGAAGTACCGAATACAACTACCGCAGCCCCGTTCGTATCGTGCTCTCCTGTCTCTCTTGATATTTTTTCATTTATTATACTTTTTTGCCTCTCAGGTGCGCCGCGACGTCGTCTCTACCGGGTTCGCTGGAGATAACGTTACCGTCCGCTTCACAACGAATAATGCCGGCCCGTGGTTCCTATTCCTACACTGGTAATGCAGATACCACGAACACATTGATTCAATACTGACCAAAAAACTGTAGTCACACTGGCATCTTGACAAGTTAGTACCCTCTTTCGTGTTCTGCCAGAGGTTGATTGTCAATTTTCTCGATAGCGACTTGGCGATCGTGTTTGCTGAGGACGTAGATAGCATCGCGAAGGGATGGAGCCAGGTGAGCCTATTCATTACCAAAAAGACATATCTCATCTGTTCTAACCTCGCTTTTCCAGAGGAATGGAAGGAGTTTTGTCCCATGTAAGAGTCTGCACATTGACTTCATTTCCAAATAGTACTTGCTGTTCCAGACGTTGACTACAAAGTGGAAGCATTAGAATTGAACGTTTGTTTTCTATGATGCGTGGTGATGAAGTTGGACTTGAGTCAGGAATACGATTAGGTAATGAACCGCAGTAAATTCCAACCAGCCTACTTTGACGCTAGCTGATTGATAATATCGACTGCCCGCTTGAACTTTGCCTTCTCTTTGCCCATCGGCTGGACCTCACTCGTCCCTCCCCACATCCCTGTGGCCCACAGTTACACCATTCCAGGTCCTCGCTACCCCACGCGATGCTCGTGTTGAGCCCATAAGTATCCTCGCTGCCGGACGGAGACTCCATGGGGAGCTCCTTCAGTATGGAATGCAGTTCATATCGACAAGCACGTCGTAGTCTGTAGCAGGGAGCGATTTAGGTGCGGCATCTTGAAGTTGGGGTGTCCCCTGCTGGCGGAACGAAGAGGCGACCAGGAGATTGGTATTGTTGGACGCTTTGGTGACGGTGTGGATGTAGTCAGGTGTCGGAGGTGCAAATACACCGGCGATTGGAACAGATCAAGTAAGTCCCACCGCCAAGTGGGTGTCTTGTCACTTTTTGTAGACGTCGTAGTTGTTGTTTACACCGTCCATTTTCCCGTCATATAGTGGTTCGGCGGCGGTACCCAGCACGGCTCCCTCGGACTCCTCTGCTGCAGCTGCACCCGCACCCGCTCCGACTACTGCGTCTACTCCTGCCGCATCACCAGAGTCAGGCAACTTCCAACTGCGTAAGTAACCCTCTCTCACCCATCTCGTCCTTTTTATTTATTCATCGACACAGAAATCGGAAACGGCAAAGACGCCATCGCGCCGAACGCCCAGTTCGCCTCGCTGACCACCACCTCTGCGTGCACCGGAGGCCAGGACCAGGACACGTGCGTCAACAACGGGTTTGCACAGTGCGTAGATGGCAAGTTAGTGATGACGCAGTGCTCGAGGGCGGCGGCACCTATGCGCGGCGCTTCCCCTTGTTAACAAACCTGGAACTGTACGTCGCCTTCTTCTTACTGGTGGTGCATGAGGGACCTGACGTTGGCGTTATCTATTTAGTCTATCGCCTGCACACGGCGACGCTTGTATTGCTGCCACTGGGGCAACGGCGGCTTGAATTGAATTTGTTCTTATTCAACCATGATAGGACTTTGGATCGATACGGCTGGGGCATGTCAAAGAATGACGTGCAATGCAGTTGTAAGTAGGCTAGAACAAGCCAATGAAAAATCAGTTTTGTGCACGTCGAGGCGAAACGAACTGAGGTACGTGCAAACAAAGCAAACATATTTGGACCCAGCACAACTGAACACGTTACACACGTGGATGAAGCAGTCCCTACACGCGCACCTACGAAGCATTTTCGAGATAGTTACTGCGGCGGTAACCAACTTATCCTGAAGTTCTCTGATGGCTTTTTGTGTAATCTGCTCCTGGCTCTCAACGCTTGGCTTTTTCTTGGATGAGAGTGGATTTTTCAGAAAGAACAGAAGCTAATTGTTCGAGCCTTCCCCTAAGTTCAGCGCAGTTACAAACTTGTCTCTAGTTTCAAAGCCGCATCCAGATGATGTTGACGCCGTTCATCGATGCCGTCTCATTCAACTTCTGACGTGCTATGTGCCTACAACATCTTGCTATGAACTATATCGACTTATATCGAGAATTTTACTCACCCGCTTTAGTTTTGATAGCTGGATCTCAAGCTCATTAGCACAATCCTGGATATTCTTCAAAGAGCTTTCCAGACTTTCAACTCGGTCATCACTTTGAATTTGTTCCTCCAATTCGCGAAATCGACGTTGGTGGTGTTCAACTTCTTGCCTCGATTCAATAACGATGTTGTTAACTGAAGTTCCTGTTCCTACAACCATGTCTCTCGATGGCGCTCGGTTAGTTTCTTCTTAGACTGCAAAGCTGCAATGGTCTTGGCGGATTCCTCTTTTATGACGTGCAGACCTTCTAGCTCCGTTTGAAGCACATTTGAAGCACATTTGTACGGGCTCAACATCTAGATCATGTTCTAATGTTTTCGACTCTTTCGAACAATTTGGTATATCTATCAAAACTGAAGTTCAAGACAACTCATTGTACTCGAAGGCTTCCAACCGCTTCGATACAGACGCTAGCGAAGACTTTTCTGTAACAAAAAGAGCTCTGGTTTGTTGTTTATTGCGAAGCGCTTGCTCTTCCTCAACCTGCAGGTTTCTCCTCGAGTTCCTTGGCTCGATTAGGTTGTTCCTTAAGGCGGGCTTTTAGTCTCCTCGGACTCTGCATGAAAATCAACTTTCTATCTAACTGAGACAGAGATACTAGCTCACCTTTATTGAAATCCTGTAAGCGTTCCACTTCAGAACTCGACTGACCTATCTCATATGAGGACTGTCCTATACTTCGGTCTCTTCGAGCTCGTTGTTGAACGAATAGAAGAAAGGTCATTGGATCAGACGTGTGTCAAGTCTAAGTGCATTTCACGTGGCCTCAAGTGTATCATCATCCAGGACCGCGAAATTTCACAGACTCTCCATTCTCCCTTGTACCGTCTCTTTCGGTGTCTCCAGGGTCCTCGTCGATGTCCTCGTTGCAATCATTTCCAGCCTGATATCCTCCCCGGCCAGCCTGATATACAGCGACATTTAATATATCCTTCGATGCCCTCGGTCTGAACTCCTTCTGTGGAATGTTTCTGATCAACATGTACTTAAAATTTGGGGATATCTCCCACGCAACATGATGACAACGAAGATTGAGGTTGACAGTGATCCTTTTAATTATATCTTTAGGAAGTGCCTTCAACTAAGATTCCTCTCTCGACTCATCCACATACATTCAACTCTCTGCGCGACTTCGCTTTTCTGGTTGAAAATTATGAAAACGAACACACCTCGTTTGTCCCATGTCAAACAAACGAGGACCTTGCCAGTCGTGCTAACCATACATGGCTTTAGTGATCACATCAGTCAATCCAGTCATCCTTCGGCCTTGTGCTTACTACTTTCAACTTCGCCGCCTTTTTCTCCTCTTAACCAGGATCAGAACCTGCCAGGGCGCAGACAACGGACAAATATTCTAGAAAGATTTCATATACGTCGCCATAAGGTTTGAGTCGTGGCTTCTGCTCCATGAATTGGATTAGGTTCTCCATTATAGACGACGTTGTAACCCAATTACACTCAGAGGTGGTTGTTTTGTTATGGTGTGTTTTCTCGCTGTACAATTAGTTGATTTCTCAAGGATGATGGACCTTCTGCACTAGGACCAATCCGCAGGCAGTTTTTGAAAAAAATGTATGTGATGACAAAGAACGAGGCAAAAAAGGCTGGAATGTGCAAAAATGACAATGCGGAACTGCCCGACGAAGGTAGGCAACCATCATCATTTCTCAGTGTTCACAATCAGAATTCGCACTTGTGCAGTGCGGCAAACTCATGACTCAGAGAAGTATCTGCGAGGATTATCTGCGAGTCTGGAAACGGGCTCGCGCTTGTTATCAAAGGAAGGACAGCTGAGCGCCGGGTACCATAACTGTTCTGTACCAATACTTGGTGACTCTTCAAGAGATGAACAAAAACATCACCGTCAAACGTGTGCAATACGTCATGATCGTCGCAAAAGTCTAATTGATGGTGGATCAACTAAGAACCAGCCCAAAAGACCGAGCGATCCATTACCCGAGCAGAAGTTTGGTAGCTTCGTCATCAACGCACAAATTTTCTTCGAATTCAAAGACGGAAGGAAGGGCAAGGAGATATAAAGCCTCTGTCTCTACTCCACACATGGCTATTTGCTCTCTGTGACTGATGAAGCACAACAGTACACTTGAAGCCGATGTGCTACATCGACTTGTCCCTCAGGAGCTGATACCTCCATATTTTCCGTCTTATCCATCAAACAGTGGATCTTCCATCGGAAAAGCACATTCTTTCGTGCCTTGCGCACTGAAGTTGCGCCGTTACCACCCATACAAACGGGCGTTGGCATTGAAGGTGCATCTACTCCACCTTTTCTTCCTATGATCGATGTTATTTACACTCATAAAACCAGAAACAGCTCGAACATGAAGGAGACGGTGGAAGTAGTTCTCCAAAGGTGGGCTGATTTCCTGTCAACCAAGGTTAGGCTGCTCTCCTACATTCGCGTGTATTACTCTTGACGAGACCCTAGGCTACAGAGTCTTGATCACGCTCTTTATCTTGGACAACGTCGAACCCGAAATTTGACATGTAGTATGGCGCGTGTTTGAAAAGAATTACATTTATACAGCAGACGATCTATTTACCGACTGTACCAACTATCCTAAACCAGAAATTGAGAATGAGCTTTTGCAAACTGATTAATGACCATAAGTATCACCGAACGGAAACAAATGTCAGCGAACGAAAAAGCTTGAAGCCCTGGACAGCGTAAAAGGAGTCGGCACTACATATGATCAGAGCAGGCGAGTAACGTCTCAACACTGTTCTACAAGAGAATATCGCACCGCACACTGAGTTCATGAACGCATGTCATGGATGTACGTGCTAGCCTGGTGCCGGCTGCGAAAAAGCAGTCCATTGAGGTGGGAAGTCAAAGCAGAGAAGATGAACCCTTGTCCTGGCGGTCATCGAGCTGTGAGATGCTTATGGATACGCGTCGTGAGAAGGGTTGCAGAATAGCCATGTCCTCATGCTCGATCTCAGCCGGTTCAAATACCTTGTCAACACAGAAAAGCGGACAGAAGACCTGTTCATACGATTCGACACATGCCTGGAGAACTTCAAATTGGATGAAAACGCTTGGTCGTACCATGTCTCATGTATCACTCCTGCTCGACTACAACAGGACAGGTAACGTAAACAAAAGCAACGTCGAACAGGTATATTGTGGAAAGGTAGTTTTCAAGCGTATCGTGCAGACAAGCTGCACGTGAAATGCAGAGTCCTAGTGAATAAAGGGCGGCTACCGCAGGATGGAAAAGTCCCTTACGGGTGCCATGACCGGGATATACGGTTTACAAGGATGTTGTGTCGTCTTCGTATAATTGTTGTTCTTGCAGTGTCGTCCGGTAGACTGGGCTCCTTGATTGATCTTGGCCCTGCTCATGTTCATGACGAAGGTACCACGTTAACTTGGTTAGGATTCAAGAAGCAAAAGCAGACGCAAGGTGTCTGGAACCTATACCAATTTCCAAGGTGAGGGTATGTATACAAGAAGTATTTACTCATCTTGAGGAAGAAGATTCAGACACAACATGGCTGTAAAACGTGACGAAACGCAAAGCTTTCAGGTGGACGAGGAATAGAAGGCGGCAAGATATCCAGGGGAGGCACGTGCTTGTTTAAGCAGCCCGTTGTTGTAACGGTCGTGCGGCTGAGCATATTGATAACGCTCGTTGCAGCACCGATAGCACGCCCATGCTGTAAAATAGTGTGTTCAACAATGATTCGCCAGCAACACAACTAATCTAACTACCTTGGCTGATCAACTTGAAAGTTCTATTGACGCGAACTTCAGTCTTTTTTGTCTCTGGAATTGCAAATTCTGATGACTGCTGTGGATACATGTATGTCCTTGAGTTTTCTGCCAACACTATACTAGTTGACCGTCGTCGCGTTTTGCTTTCAGCATTACACCCTGATTCGCCGGGTGCGGTCTCGACAATATATTGTCTATTGATTTTTTTCCCTTATTGTCTGCAGGATCCGAGTCGCTAAGTGAGCTTTAAAGCACTCTTCCCTGACTAGTATTCATGCCATATACATCGTCCAGCCCACCCAGGACGTTGTCCGATTTCATCTTTGTGCATCGACGTTCCACAGTCATCTTTCCCGTTTCCCTCTCTTTCATCGTCGTTTCTACCGCCGCCTATCCCTGGTAACCACGACTTCGCGATGCCTACTATGCCCTGTGACCACTCAACGCCTAAAGGGACCCCTATAGCTGTGAATGAGAGTCAGAGTTGATAGTAATGGAAACGGAACATTGAGTGGGAAGGATCGGGAAACGCCCATGGCCGTGGAGCCTGCCACTAGGACAATTGGATTAAATTCTCGGACATATTCAAAAAAACTACCTTGAGAGAAGAAATCCGAGGAACTGTGCATCGTATAACATGATAAACGTCAAATCACTCACCGGCCAAAAACTCAAGTCAAGTGACGATGATATAGCAAGCATGTCTGAGAGAATCGATTGGCTCAAGAGGGATGAGAACTGGCCGATAGCAAATAACTCGAATGTAGGCAAAAGTGTGAGAAGGTATGACAGTACATCTAGTGACCAATACCGGAACTTCTTGATTTTTCAGTTACTCAAGCAGTGGGTACGAGTTCAGAGCAAGGGCGTCGAAGGAAAATATCAAACCTTTCTTTAAATCAGGCTGGATGGGGAGCATATCAGGCTGAGGCTGCAAGGATGATTGTAACAAGGACAATGACGAAGAGCTGGAGACACCGAAAGAGACAGAACATGGAAGAACGCGGAGTACGTAGAGGTCTCTGGGGAGAGTGGAGGGAATATTATACGCCTACGCACATGCGCCGTTTATATCGAAGAAATGTCAAGTTGAGCAAACTAGAGGGAATGCGGAGTTCGCAGACACACTTTGTAGTAGAGATAACGTTCATGACAATGATAGCGGACTGCAGAAGCACCTTTGAACCTGGGGAGAACTCGAAGGAGACCTTATCCTAATTCTCCCATACTGTCAGACTTACAATTTCTTTGGAATCAGAAACAAGTTCAAAGAGAAAGATGACTAGAATCCAATATTCATTATATAAATATGTGTAACACCTGGAATCACTATGCTACACGCCTAATTCTCATCGGGACATTTGCTCCGGTTTGACCTGCCACCTTAGGTCGAGGTAAGATTGAACGATGTTTTTCGATTTTCGTCTCTGGACCATCCAGCAATTCAAACGTATAATTTCGTATGAGGACAGAGAGCGCGGCCTTCGGTATGCGTTCAATATCTGGGTAGAGAGAAACAGGAGATACGAACCTTAAATTCTGCTAAAGCAAAATGACGTCCCAAACATATCCGTGGTCCATCCGAGAAGGTGAGAATATGACGATGTCCTTGAAGCTGTTTTGCTGGAACATCGGAATCTGTGAGCCACCGTTCGGGTTCGAACTCTTTAGCGTTGGGCCCCCAGAAGGCTATCGATCGGTTGATTGCGCGGATTGGAGCGGTAACGATGGTACCCTTTCGTACAACAATGCTTGAAACTATCTCTCCCGTAGCAGTCACAACTGGGGTAGACAACGGGATAATGTCGTCCTCGGCTGCCTAGTTTAGCGTTCAGCACAGAGAGATATCAAGGAACGATCCAACCACGCACAACTCTGTTCGTGTCCGAAACAGGAGGATGCAGTCTCAGAATTTCGTGAGCGATGGAATCAAGGTATGGCAGTTCTGAAACGAGCTGGTCCCAAGTAGGATCTGCCGTAGGAAAGCGGGACAGCTCTTCGCGGAGTTTCTGCTGCTTCTCCGGCTTTCTTGCAAGTTCTATGAGGGCCCACTAATGATACTTATCAGTTTAGAGTAGGTGAATATTGATTCCTTGGGGTTTACCGTCAAACTAACTAAACTTCCAGGTTATGCGACAGAAAAGGATATCATGATGTCAAATGCTTACTGGAGGTTGTTTCGTATCCTGCAAGCAATAGAGTATTCTAGCGAAAGGTGATGCAAAAAGTAAACGAGATGAAAAGGTTACAAACCATCTGCAAAGTTATCAGATACCGGCAAGCTGTCAAAGAAATTGCTTACTTGAGCCAAAACTTCTTCTTGCGACAGTCGTAATTGCGTATCCGTGCTTTCTGCCTTGACTGATGCATCGTTAGGGAGCAATAAACTGCCAACTTGCGATATCTACTTAATAATCCAATGATAGACTTCTCCTCCATCTTCTCGCCTAACAACCCTTCGTTTCGGGTCCTTTTTAATAGATCATCCGCAATCTGTTTCATTGCAATATGCAGTTCTGACCACTGTCTGCTGTCGCTTGTAGGCAACTTGAGGAGAAATGGTAAAACAGAACCAAGCAGGAAGACGAAGAGAGATAGGGTACTCGACCCCGTATTCATTGCTTCAAACACGCGGACGACAGAGGGCACCTTTCCATCTAATGATCCAAAGTCATGGCCGAATCCTGCGATTCCTATTGAGTCGAGACTGCGCGGTTGTCTTTCAATTAATTGAAGGGAAATGTGATGATCACTCACGACACATGATTCATCCTTTGTTCATCTATCTCAGCATATCTTACATTGCAATCAGTGATTGTTTCTGCCTACCATTTCTGAACATCGATAACTTCTCCATTACAAGCGGAAGAATCTAATATTGCGTCCCACTTGTCCTTCAGCTGTAAATAGGACGCGTACGATGATGACAAACCAACTGCGACCTTTTCGATGACTAACCTTGTAAGACGAATCATAGAAAACGGAAGTCAGTTGACGAATGGCGGCGTTGCTAAATGCCGGAGAAAGAGCTTTGCGTTGCCTGATAGAACAACCCGTGACGGTGATTCTGAAAAACAATTCATGGCTACAGACCTGCGGTGACTATCTCCTTCAGCCCACAATAATCCTCGTCCGAACTGAGCACTTTATGTTTGCATGGCTTTCAAGGAAGAAAAAGTGAGCATTTACAAGTCGTTCAATAAAGGACTTTGATAGTGATGTTTTAACGTAGCCGAAGGATTCTTTAGAATAGAAATGAGTGACAGCTTTAGGATCAACTATGACAACCCTCGTAGAGCCCACTGCTTCAGGAACACGAAATACTGGACCATAGTTGTTGATCCATTGCTCAGTCAAAATGGAAGCATCTTCCGACTCCCTCAAGACACGAGAGAGACCAAACAAAAGACTTTGACTTGGGGGTCCTCGTAACGAGGTCGTTTGAACTCCTCCATGCTGCCTAAAGAGACAATGCCTTAACAACTTGACGACAAGCCATATGCAGAGGCAGTATGCGACGACGTCAGTAATGTGAAGCTCGAGGACAGACACCATATCGTGGGTTCAAGTTGTTGAATTGGAGAAGGCGATGTTTTAACCAGAGATGAATTGACGTTTTATTCCCACGTTTGTTAATCATAAACTTAACTACAAGTAGTCGAGTCCATGCTGAAGCATCAGAACAATGGACAATCATTTGCGTCACTACTACAACCAAAACGTGAAGGACGTTCATTTCGAGTAGGCCGACGTTAAAATGAAAGAATTTACAGAAAATAACGGAAAGATGGTGTTATACGGGGCCACGGCGGCCGAAGACGTAATATCGTCAGCAGTTTTAAGTAATCTCCAATTTCCTGCCAACGTGCAAATCCAATAAAACATCTTCTCTTCTATCCCACA
This sequence comes from Termitomyces sp. T70a, assembly GCA_017657195.1. Taxonomy (NCBI): domain Eukaryota; kingdom Fungi; phylum Basidiomycota; class Agaricomycetes; order Agaricales; family Lyophyllaceae; genus Termitomyces; species Termitomyces sp. T70a. Next base: position 21,178 of record JAGGAT010000267.1, read on the forward strand.
AAAGTTTGCCCAATATTATGCATTTCTTCTGTTGCAAAATTATCAGACTGCCAGATGACGATTTCGTACCTTGAGACATTGAGCGGAAGTAATCAAGACTTTGTTGCAATGCTAAGATAATTTCAATGGACTGGTATCCCTCAAATTAGGTGATTTTGAAGAAGCTTCGAGAGAAATCAACATACAATAACATTGATCAAATCTGCTTAAAAAAAAAAGTCATATTTGAATGGGACGGTGTCAAGAGTGCCTGTTAAGGTCATACATCGCGGCTTGGATGAAGCTTGCTTCGCCTTGACAAATGTGGAGTAGGTAGCTTTTCTACCCCTCAAGCTGCCTCGGAAGTAGCGGCTGCAACGATTTCCATAGACATTGACGAAATGACCTTTCAATAAATCGGCCTGAATAATCTTTTACGCAGCGAGTAACTATACCTCTCCAACATGTAGGGCGACCTAAACGTGACGATTTAAATGATCAGAACCTCTGAATCACTTCTTATCAGTGCTTGCCCACGTTTCGACAATTAACAGGGATCAACTTGTTTAGTCATGTCTCTCCTTTTCCGTCGGCGTAACTACACAACTTGCGTCGGTATCTCAACTACTTTGGGTTGAGGTCCCCAACTTTGGCTTGGTTACTGAGGCGAGCAAGTGTCGTCCCTTGCAGTACATTAAATCCATGTTTTCGCGCAAAATGAAGTAATTATGGTATATGCTCTGGCTGGGCTACGCAATGTCAGAGAGTCGGTGTTTCGTTGATTGGCGATTGAAAGGATACATACTGCCCACGATCCAGACCGAGATTAAGTTGCTCGGTATCTCCATAGACAAGTGTACTTTGCAGTGTCTGACAAAAATGTTGTTTGTAACCGTGTAATGTCATGAGACAAGAAAGTATTTTCGCCGCTTTTTGAATTGAGTCATCACTGGATCGTATCGTGCCTCCAATGATGCGAAGACGATGGAACGTTACATTTCAGCCAGTATGCGCAAAATGGGCATCGGACATAAAAACAGATACTGTGGAGAAGCAAGGAAAGCTGACAAATTCCTTGAGAACAAATCAGTGGCCCATTCAACAAATCCATTCCTGGATATAAGTGAGAACCAGTCTGCTGGCTGTTGGAGGAGCGATATTTTCTGGAATTCTGATGTTCGAATTCACGGTGCTGTATCTATATCAGATGAGACTTACAGATATAGGATTCTCCTTGATCCCTTCCGATAGTCTCGGGTCTCGGAAGAAGATAACCATCGGTAGGATTCTGCTGCATTCTGTATCTTATTAGTTTCTTCGTCAGGACAAATGGATAATAGTAACTTACAAATGTCCATAGCTTGTTACGTTATGCAGCAAGTTACCATTACTAGACATTGACGTTGTTCCCAATATTCAAGTTTTACCGGAATTCCGGCGCTCGCGGCCAAACCTCACTCCGCCCTGTAAACGATGTGAACGATAGATCTGTCAGGCTTGGGTTAGACGGGAATTGTGAGGGTCGAAAACTGGGACAGGAGTTTTCTCAGTAAGAGAACACCATCGCCTAAACCAACGGTATGAAGATTGTCTTAGTACTATGCCGATGAGCGTCACGTCAATATTTCCAGTCGCCTTCCTATGGTTGGACGAGGAACATAGAAGTCTGCCGTCGCGTATTATGGGGCAGACAGGTCATTGGCATGTTTTTCCCATGCCTGTCGAGATACGCTAATTTGAAAATTGAAGTGATGGAGTATAGAAACACCCCATGACCGTGAGGCAACCATCCCGAGTTATATTGCTAGTAGTCCTCGTGAATTGGGAGACATGACTGAGGAGGATGGATCCGTTCACGTGATGGGAAAAATCGTTCTACTTCTTTTCAGAAATTCCCGATATCAATCTCTTCGCCAAACGCCCATGGATATCTTTTCGGTGCTTGAAAATGAGAGTCTCTCAGCTTGAATCGAATTCTGTCTTTTAACAACATGCACTGGATTCTTGGATATTAAACCATTATCTGTCCCGACCCAGATAATCACTACGGTGCATAATTCGGAATCTACATGAGCGGGACGGGCCGATATGTCGACTAGTGCCACGATGCTATTTCTCTGAATATGAACTGGGATCAACTGGGTCAAGCTATCACCTTCAATTCATTTTGCACTTGCATCCTCCGGCATGCAAATCTACCAATCTGCGGGCTTGCTTACTTTGTCGCCTGGAACTCTGCCAGCAAAGCACAACGACGCGTTCGACTTGATTTGTCACACCGTCTTGAGATCTGCCGTAGCTGTCGGCATTTACTCCAGTCTAACACAACCCCGGGAAAACTATAACTAGTAGGATGAGCACCCACAGATCCACAGTTTTTCAATTTGGCATACTCTCAAGATCTGTATTGGCCTTTAAGCGTGGGACGCCGTGTGCTTGTGGCATCGATCATTAACTAGAATTCAAGCCTTCTAACCCGACAAGTCCGAGCCTATATCTAACTCATCATCCGGGTCTTTACCCTGGCTATAATAAGTTTTCCGCATTCCCAACCGTTTCCTTCCATATAGCGTAGGCTCAGTTATCGCCTGCGTTCATTTCTACTCTGCGGATCTTTTGGATCTATGTTCTGGGGACCATGAGTATAGACCGTATCCCCAGCTGATCCTTGCCAAGCTCTTATGCTGAGGAGACGCAGCCATTCATAGGATGTCTGCTGATCATCTGTAAACATGACGATGGGAATCCTTACTGAAATTGAATACCCAGCGTTGATATTCTGGACCTCGCTCCCCGCCTGGACAACTGTCGGCTCATGTATCTATCTCCTTGTTATGAGCCATCAGGTGGTCTTTCCCCATCTCTCAGGCGAACTCAGCAGGTGAAAAAAAAACTATAACGATATCACAATAACGACGTCGTGCCGTCGACGGATGCTTCAGAGGGATCTAGAAGGAAGGCTCTTCTCTCTCTCTGTCCATCTCCTGAGGCATCGAGATTTTTCTGTTCGAAACCTTTTTTTGGTTAGTTATATCTCGCCGTTCAAGTTCTATTCCGTAAATCACCAGTATTGACCTAGATGGTCTGTTGTTATCTATCGGATGAATGTAATTCTATATTTCAAGCCACCTTTATGTTCCAGGCGCCGCATTGAATTATATGATACGTATTGTATTTGAAAAGCTAATCAAATGGATGAGGCGAGCACGAGATCATTAACAGGATTATAAATGAATAGTCGTTCACAACGTTCAGAGGACTGCATGGTCATGTGGTTAAGAGTACGATCTGACACAATGCTTCTCCGATTGGGTTGATTGTGCAGGGTTGAGCGAAAGGGACTACAAGGTATCTGTCTGAGTATTAACAGAGGATCGGATATCTAACTTCCAAGTGGAAAGCAACTTTGGAGAACTCACGGTACAACAACACATTTCCCAAACGAATGAGAGAGAGCACATGACATGACGGCAACTTCTTCATGCAAGATCTCGTACAATCGAGGAGCATATCTTTATACAACAGGTGACATGGCTGCTTCCTCGATTCCATGGTTAAGATAGGCAGGTTTATGTACCCAACAAAAATATTTTTCGCCCTTCCATTGCAATACAAAGTCTCAAACCAGTCGAAATTTTTCCGATGAGGAAATGTAGTGACTTTTTTTTTCAAATCTTTTTGACTTGAGGACAAAGAGTACCATATTCGATTCTCCATGGCTACCATTCTACCACTGGTGACGAGAAATCCTGTGTTTAAGCTCTCAGAGGCAATAACAGAAATGACCTCAAAGGTCTAAGTCAATTTCTGTGTCGTATGATCCAGAGCACCTGGTGCCAACACTCGCTGTGTTTTTCCATCCTTGTTCTTATAGAAAACAACGTCACCGTCATCCTCAATGAAAATACATTGAGTAAATGTACGATATAGGGCACGGAAGGTGTTCTACGTGTGAAACGATGAACGCACATAAACAGAATTTTGTCAAAGAGGTTACCGTTGTATCGTAATTGTAGTCTTCTTTGAGAACCTTTTTAATCGCTTCTGTAACGTATGGCTGGTTGTCTTCATTGGGAAAATCAGCCAGCAGATCGGTGATAGGAACCTTGTGACGTACAGAAAGGAATAGATGAGAAGAGATGGTGTGCGACGTGATCATGAGAGACATTGTGAAGGAAAAAACGCCCAGCCCAGCCCAAGAGGGGTCTGTCAACGGTAGAAAGCGCACCACGAAGAAACGACCACTGCTTGGCGCGGTAGTGAGCAACTGAAGGATCGGAATGGTGGAGGTATGTTAGCATAACAATCCAGTGGTTAGCCAACTACATCTTTTCAGTTTTCAGGTCAGAACATGACATGCGAGATACTCACAAGGTACGGAACAAGATAGAGTCTGAGGAAGTTGTGAAAGCCGACTTGGCGAGTCCAGAAGTACAGAATGCAAGACATGGCGGACAAGCCAACGTTAGAGGCGATGATGCCATTACGTTCATGGGGCTTGAAAAGGGGTGAAGAGGGGTAGAAATGCTGTATCCAAACGGTTATGTGAGCTGTGTCAAGATGGTAGAACACAAAAATGACGCGCGTTAGTCCAGGGTGGGTACACCTGGTTACCCATGGCGTTTGTAAAGAGGTAATACTGCCAACCAAGCGCCTGCATAAAGAGCATGCGGAGAAGGGTATAAATCGGCGTCTCCGCAAACATCTCGTGGTAGTCGTCGATCTTGGCGATATTCTCCAGAGGCAAGCCGTACTCGAAACGAGTGCGAGGGACAAAATTTTCGTCGCGCTCCACAGACATAGTCGCCTTGTGGTGGGCATGATGACTAGACCTCCATGCGTAGTAAGGAACAAGAATGAACTATAACAAAGTCAAACTTGTGATAGCATCGTTAGCTAGATGCAAGCATACGGTGTGAAGACTGTAGCCAACAAGGTGGTTGAACCAATAGTAGTTCGACAGAGAACCGTGGCCAGCCTCATGCGCCATGCACCACCAGCCCGAGAGAATAATGCCTTGCCAGTGCCAATAAAGTGCCCAAAGAACACATTTCACGGCAATACCCGCAACCTGAGGAGCTCCGTGACTCTGGACGAAAGAGTTCACACAGGGGTCAATAAGCCAGCCGAGCCTGTATAGGATAACAGCACAGGCAACGTCACGGATAACATAGAGTAAGGCTTTCAATGTACTCTTTTCGTGGAGATGCTTCGGCACAACTGAGTGCACCTCCTGCAAAGTGACCTACGCATGCAATGAGTACTCACAACTACGAGTGAGTAAAATTCAAGCTTACCTTTGTCGGCGTGAACGGCGTCGCCAGCCGCTTCTTGTATTCAGGGCTGTCCTCAAAGATAGAAAACATTAATACAAGAAATTACGATCAATCCACTGAGGCCAAAGTCCCCAGCAGATATGAGGCAGGAGTGATGGTATTCCATTGTCAAAGGTGCTTATTTAATAGTAAGGACATAAGGCAACTGTCAGAGCAAAGAACGGCCGACCACTGGTCCAGATCAGTTTCGAACGAACAAAGATGAATTCTACACATGTACAAATAACAAGGAGGCATATGTCAGAACTGTCAGTCGGGTCAATTCTATTGCCTACTCCGCTTCTGTCTCAGTCTTCTGCGCCGCACAGATGCTATCTCATCGGCACTTGGACATTGGAAAAACAAACAAACGGTAACTTTATACTCTTTATTCCACTTCCCTGTCAGATAGTGACGAGATTGATGTATGACATCTTTCTCCGCAGGGCACTTAAAATGATCTATGAAATCAGGAAGTAGCTCAGTACCCTGTGCATAGGTACTTTATCTTCCAGTCTTATTGATACCCACATGGTTGCATTTGATGGTGACAGAAAAGTGTACATGTTACTTTGGATCGTTGTATGGCTTAGTGGGGTCAGGTCACAGGTCTCACCCTCTTGTTTTGTGGTCCATCTCTGATCATCTCATCTGTTACCCAATGTGCACATCCTAATGTTAGCTTTCTGATTTCCACTCTGAACTTCAACTTAAATACCTGCGGACCTTGCTTTCAGTGGTTTGGGCTCCGACCTTCTTACTACTTTTGTCAGTGTGCTCAAACAATCTACTCAATATGAGTGACTCGGCTTGCAACTACTCTGAGGATGTGCTCCCTGAATTCAATCCGATGCCTTGGTACGTAGCGCCCACTACAGTTGATCTTCTTACCTATACATGTGTTTTTTGATAGGTCTCTGAAGGAAATCAGAGCTGCTATTCCGAGCAAGTACTTTGTTCGGGATACGAAAAGAGGTCTCCTTTATTTTGCTCGTGATGTTTTCATGGCGGCCGCGGCCTGTTCACTTGCTACCGCCATCGATTCTTACTTTATGCAGACTGATACGCGCAGACTTTTCACTCCGATTGGAGCAGAGATTGTCCGCTGGGCTACCTGGGGCGTCTAGTGCGTTTCCAGTCCGCACTCATGTTATCAGCACTAATTTACCTCTACAGCTGGTGGTTTCAGGGTCTCATCTTCACTGGTGTCTGGGTTATTGGTCACGAAGTCAGTATCACGATTTTCATAATCCTTTCTGATTGACATCTTCAGTGCGGACATGGCGCATTTTCCGATCACAAGATAGTCAATGATATTATTGGCTTTGTAGGTCAACTACTTCGACAATATTTTATCATAATACTCTTTCTAGATCACACACACCTTTCTCTGGACACCGTACTTCTCATGGAAGATATCACACCACCGCCATCACAGTAACCACGCTTCCATGGAGCGTGATGAAGTCTATGTTCCCAAGACGCGCAAGGACCTCGGTATACCTGACGAGTCTGAGAGTTATACAATTGACTATGATGAATACTTTGGTGATACCCCCATCTACACCCTCTACATGTTGATTCGTCAACAACTTCTCGCCTTCCCTGCATATCTTTGTAAGTCCTACATACCCTGACTACAATTATTCCATAACGTTACTAAACTTGTGGACAGTTTTCAATGTCTCCGGCCAGAAGAACTATCCAAAGTGGACAAACCACTTTGATCGTAAGTAATCGTTCCCACCAATTCTTTTTGATGCCATTATTCCTTCCTCCTCTACAGCCAACTCAATCCTGTTCACCAAATCTCAAAGAAATGCCGTTATCCTCTCCAACATTGGTATTGTCTTCATGGTCTGTGCTGTCAGCTATTCCCTCTCTATCTTCGGCATGGCCAACGTTATTAAGTACTACGGTATTCCATGGCTGGAAGTCACGCACTGGTGTGAGTATCCTCCATTTTATCCACGACGTTCTGATGTACTCAATCGGAGGCTATAGTCATCATGATTACCTACCTCCACCATACTTCCCCAGAGCTTCCTCACTATCGTAGCAATGAATGGAATTTCCAACGTGGTGCTGCAGCTACAGTGGACCGTGACTTCCTCGGCTGGCAGGGACGCTTTTTCCTCCATGATGTTGCTCACTATCATGTAATTCACCATGTAAGTTCTATATTTATAGGGTAGCTCTGGTACTCTGCTGACAATCTTCTGGTAGTTCTTCCCAAAAATGCCTTTCTGTACATCGTTACTTGGCTTCGTTGAGCTGTGTCCCTGATTTCAGTTGTATTAGACCATGGACCAGATGCTACCCAGTATTTGAAGGCATTCATTGGTCATCACTATGCCTACTCCAACCAATCTGTTTTCAAGGCTCTCTGGGATAGCTACAACAAATGCCAATTTGTCGACAATGAAGGTTTTTAGTTGCCTTTTTGTTTCACCATCTTTGCATATCACTGGCATGTACCAATTTATAGGCGATATTCTTTTCTATCGTGACAGAAAAGGGCACGCTGTCTGTCGTCCTGCTGGACAGTATCATGATATTCAATCTCACTAGCAGGTATATTATGAAGTAAATTTTTTCTATCGTAATTGGCAGTCATCTTACTTACTCATGTTTAGCATGATTGCGAGACAAATGCCATGATTATGTACATTCCAATAGTTTTTCGTTATGGGTTATTAGAAGGGTCTCTTTACCTTCCGTTGTAGTCGAAGCCCGAGGTCATGGAATACTACGTAGGAAGGCGAGAGAGAACCAAGTTTATGGACAACACTGCTTTCTACATTACAAGCCTTTATTCAACGTCATCACGCCCTGTGTAAATCACAGGAGGACATGTCCACTTGGGAAACAGATCTTGTTCTGGACGGCATATTTACCCACTGTGTTCTTAAGGTTTCATCAGCTCAGCAATTGTTTCGTGCTGATCAGCAATCTCCCCAAGTGTCATATTCGATCTCGTTGCTCGGCAATGTTGGACAATAAACTCGGTCTGTTGCCTGTGCATAGTAAAGTAATAAATAAAGAATAACATACCTCAGCCACATTATAGGGATGATATCAAACTGAGTGCTATAGGACAAAAAAATGAAAAGAAGTGAATTTCTAGTTTAAATAGTTATTACTTCGAACAACTATGATTATGCTTACATTAATTCTAAAATGGAAGTAGCCCCAGACTTTAATTTGGAGGAGCACAGGTTTACCAGAGAGCTAAAAGAGATGACAAATGAACAAGAAGAAGAGGCCTTAACCAATTTGTGGGCTATAGTGCTCAAACAAAGAAAAGTCACTTGGAAGGAAAAGAGGGAGGAAAGAGAAGCAAAAAAAAGAGCCAATAGTTGTTGTGAGAGAAAGGACACTCCAGGTAGGGCTGCAGATGATGACATGTTGCAATCCAGGCAGTTGAGAGAGCATTTTCCAGAAAACAAAGAGAAAGCTTCTAATTTAGTATATAGAATGCTAGTACCAGATATTATTGAATATCTGCTAGTGCATTTTACTATAGAAAAAATTGAGGGAATATGAGTATATCAAACTGGGTTATTTCATGCTAGAAAGATGAGCAGAAGAAGCAAAGAACAAATTGATCTTGTTGAGCAAAGTTTTTACTCTGGCAAAGGAAAATGATATTTTGTATGTATGTGGTCATTAATGCTGGTAGTAAGCTTGAAAGAATTCAAAGGAAAGCAACTTGAAATGAAGATTTCAAACAGCTCTGGGCATAGGAGAATGATGTTGTCATTTTTCCCAGCCTCAATATTGTAGTCTGCATGCTGGAACAACACATCAGGCTTATCCATGCACCTCCTAGGCTTATAATGCAATAAGAAGTTGAAGTTGGCCAGCTACAGAGACTAGCAGGCTTGTTGGTGGTTGAGCATCTTAGTGTCAGGTTCTACTGACTTGGGAGCCTTTGTACTAAAGCAACACTCTTACAAGATAGACCTGAGTGTTAAACTACATGTACTCAGAGTATCAAGTGCTTGAGAATGTGTTTTGAAGGCATCAAATCAAGCAGGTCTAGAATTGAATAGCTTGTTTTGGTAGTGCATGCCAAACAAGTCTTACAGAGGCAAGCACAAGCACAAAGAGAAATTGAGAAAAACACAGTAACAGTTAAGCAAGATTAAGACTAGAATATATGAGTACTGTTTATAGGCTTATATACTACAGTTATGTACTCCAGATGTCTTCAATAGGTTCTGAAGATGAATAGCAGTGGAGTGCTATTTCCCATCCTCCCAAAACTCTTGCAAGAAGACAGCCTCAGAGCAAAGTCAGAGCTGTCAGCCTTGACATAAAACAGAGAGTTATTGTCAAGAAATAGGAGGACCAGGTTTGAGGTAATCACTATCTTCAGTGCATTAGAGGCATGCTATCCACTTTTCTCCAGGTCCAAGCCATGTTATTTTCAGTGAAGTCAAACAAGAGCTAAATGTGGGGCAAAAAGTCCTGAATAAATCACTCTCTTGTCTTGAGTTCTAGCCACTGGGTGATCTAGCCACCTTTACTAGATCCACCTCCACCATTTTTTGGAAGATGATCAGGCCCAGGTACTTGACCTGGATCTGTTTAAACTTGCACTTCTTGAGTTTGAGATAAAGCTGGTGCAGGTGAAAGCATTCACTGCTGGCACCAGAACCTGTTTCCATCAGAAAAAGTGACAAAAAAGTGTGTCAGGTCATTTCCAATGTACATATTTCTAAGGGAAAAAAGTTTGAAACAATGGAAAATGCCTTTTTCTAAGGCAAAAAGTTGCCAAGGAAATGGCATGACACACTTCTTTGTCACTTTTTCTAATGGAAACAGGTTCTGGTTCTAGCAGTAATTCCAGGATAATGCAAGTGATGCACTGATGCTCCTCAAGTGTTTTGGTATAGATGAAGATATTATCAATGTAGATAGACATGACACCCTCTATGATCAAGTCACAGAAAATGTTATTCATTATTATTTAAAAGGAGGCAAGGCTATGAGTGAGCTTAAAGAACATTACCAAGAGTTTGAAGGGCCTGTAATTAGTTGAGAAGGCCACTTCCCAATCATTCATTATCTGCTTAGATGTGTACATTGTTGTAGCCCCATTACATGTCCAACTTAGTAAAGTAGCATGTGCTCTGGAAGTTGTCGATGAGCTCAGAGATGAAACAAAGTAGGTAATAGTTCTTTATAGTCATTGTGTTGAGCACCTGGTAGTCCTGCAACCAAAGGCTTCTATCCTTCTGTTTAATGAAAAAGATTGGAGAGGCTATTAGTGACTTTGAAGAGCAAATTCATTTGGAGTCTAACTAACCAAATTTTTTATTATATCTATTTGCTAGCTGTAAGTTCATTCCATTGTTCTAGTCATCCTCATAGAGGGCCTTCTATGGAGGAACACCAGAGGTGGGAAGTCTAGCAGATTGATATTAGTGAAGGGAATGTGTTTCACATGGCAGACCCAGATGGCTGCTTGCTCATGCATAGTAGCTTGCCCCATTTTTATATAAAACAGGATATACATGATTTTGAGCATGTCAGAGACAAAGTTGTCCCTGCAGAGTTGGATATAGATAATGCAGAATAGGAGGGATTGCTGATATGCCTCTATGAAAGCTAAACACATCAATCACATAGCATGGCATATGAGATAAATTATAGATATAGGTTACAGGAAGGAAATGCACTTTAGTGCATGGAATCAGATCATTACAGGCAATATCTGACAGCTATGCACAGCAACAAGCTGCTTCTATCAAAAATAGTATTTAGAATTGATAAATTGACAAGTGACAGATAGCATCAAACAATCAAAACTAATGCTTACAAGTGGCAGCAGTGCTTAGAGGTTTGGAATAATGAAGTTTTTCCATGACAGACAGCTATAAGGGTGATCTCTGGAAGCTATGGCTCAATCACACAGCTGGCAGAGGGAGATCCAAAGTGTATTAGTATATGTATAAGTAAGTAATAATAGCTACACACCTGGCAGAGGGAGATCCAAAGAGAACAAGTCTAAAGATTTACCCTGCTAAGCAGTCAAGAAAATAAAAGGTAAGCCACATAATATACAAGTCACATGTCCAGATCACCTGCTGAGGTCACACGTCTGGATTATATATGCAGCTGAGTCTGAAAAGAGGGAGTAAATAATGGCTAAATGGTAGGAATTACTCACTCTTTTGAAACTCAGACCAATTTGACATTTGAGGGAGTCTGGCATTGGACTGAGTAAATCACAGCCTGTGCTATCCTCCAACCAAGTATGCAGGAGTCTAGAGGGTTGAGAGCAAGGCTAAGAAGTGAAATAGATGTGAAATGAGTGAATAAATAGACATGAAATAATAATTCCTGACAATAGCTTGGCATTTGGTGTCATCTCCCAACTTGTAATGGACAGCTAGATTGTAGACTTTATATTGAATAGTTTAATCCATGGAATTCACTTACATTCTTACCAGTTCACTACTTTTTAGTGCTATTTAGCAAATTGGCAATGGTGAACTCTTATTAGTATAAATGCTTACTTTTTGTTAGTAGTACTCTCAAATAAAGTTTCCCTTTGATCACACCACACAACAGATTTTAGAACCCATCAAAATATAAACCAAATTAACATGTTTAACAGGACATATACCTTGAAGAAGTCTTTGCAAATAGAGTAGGACATTTTACCAGATCAAGATGGTCTCAAGATGGATTCTGTTCTGCTCATGCTATGTCTTTCACATGAAACTGTATCTTTTTGCCTACTATATATGAAGTTTGCTAGTCTTTCAAGTATATTTAAAGAATAGTTAACAGCTTCTGTGCAAATTATCTGGCATATTTTCATTAGACTTTACTGTTTTTCATGCTAGCTTTTACTACTAAAAAGAGCCTTTTGGCACTACTGCACTCATCTCTATCTCTACACTTTAAACACGAATTGATGGTTTATAAATGAATATACATGGACTTTAGTGATGCAATTGAACACTTTGACACTCTGCCGGAGTATACTGGAATGACTCACGAATCAGCGTTATATGGCTGCATGAAGGAGACACCAACCACGCCAACCAAGGCCAAAGGCGCTGGGTCTCACCCACTGCGGGCGCTGGAAAATGTTTCCATTGGAAAAAGTGTGAAAGAAACATGTTATGCCATTTCTTTGTCAGCTTTTTCTTTTGGAAAAAGGCATTTTCCATTGTCTAATGCCTTTTTCCCTTTGAAATATGTACCCTGGAAATGGCATAACATGTTTCTTTTTCCCTTTTTGCAATGGAAACATTTTCCGGCGCCCGCAGTGACCACTCGGCTTTAAGTTGCCCTGGGCGTCAAGAAATCCCGCGAGAATGTCAGACATGATCTTCAAACCTTGACTGGTTGTGTTCGATTGCCCTGGTATTCAAGCGTTCGATAAGTCTGTTTCAAGAGCTGGAGACAATACCGAGCTGACTTACGCATGTCATTAGAGGAAATGACGGCCCCCTTCGAAATGAGACTACACCGAACCAAAGATAATACAGCAAGCCAGTAGAGATGGAGTGTGACTACGAAGCATCCTCAGTGTCTCTGCGACAAGTTCACGAGTCATCATCTAGAAAGAAGTCATAAGGCAAAACGGAACAATAATCCAAAAATAACGCGAGGCCAGAACAAGATGTGACAAGGCAGATTGCCATCGATATCGAATGATTGAATGATAGATTGTGTTCGGATAGAGTTTGGTCAACTGTTTGAAAGTTTGCACTGCAAGCCGCCTAGTTTACTCAGGCACTTTACAACGATATGTGGAAGACGTTGGGGTGATTCTCCGGGTCTGAAATCACTATTAATTCTTAGCTCTATAAGACGGCGAAGAGTATCGATTCAAGTCGTCTTGGAACATCTCAAATCGGAGGTCGAAATGTACATATTTTCTCGTCGACCTCAGCAGGTTGGACGAGGAGAATCTCCAGGTTGTTCGCGCGGACCCTCAAGGTTGTCATGAACTTCTGTGACGTTGCCAGGGGATAGAGCCGATGTAAAAAATACAAGTCAGAGTGGACCACCAGTTTGATGCCCCAAAATGGAGTTGCATGGGGCTACTGAGGTTGGCGAAGCATATCCGAAGTTTCTCGGGAAGCTAACCATACAGACTCGGGAGCACGGCCATGTCACGTGGTATTGCAGTAAGATGTCGGAACACAGGATATCAAACACCAAGCATGAAGGTCCGCTGTCGTACCAGAAAGTGATCCATAGTGTGCGTATGGTAGAGCGCGTGATTTCTTGGGGAAGCACCGTAGTTTCAGCACGAAAGTAAGTAGATACGTCTTATCGAGCCCATAAATCAGGTCCCAGAGTCTAATTGATCTCCTTAGGCGAGAGGTCAATGCTAACGTGGAACCGCTTCGGCAACTGAGGCGTAAGGGGGATGATGCCCTTGTAAAACCATTGTCCATAAGTGATGGTTCGGAGAGCAAAAGTGACGTACCATCACTAAGTGGACCTGAAACCTCGAATGCAAATAACCAATCTAAGTGTAAGGCCTGAGGCGGACGTGATGACGAGAATTTCCAGGATCCAGAGTCGAACACGGTATGCCAATGTAGTGGTGTAACAACATCTCGGGTCGCGATGAGAAGCGTCGTGCGAACGGACAATCTACCTCATAAACAGCCGCGATGTCGTTGGTGCTGAGCCTACGAGGCAAAAAAAAGTATTTATGCTACCCACAACACCGAATCGAACACGACTGGGCCCTTTGGGTGAATTGCTGATCTGCGCGACGGCCACCAGATAGACTGCCTAGGCTCGTACTCGAGTATGACCGTGAAAATTTAATGATTTCAACGCTTCGATCTTTTCTACTTGATTCTCGTCGGAATAATTGAGCACAGCACAATCGATTGTTTTTTGGATGCTGGAAGTCAGACCTTTCAATGTATAAGCATACAGCAGTAACGTTTGGGAAGCATTTCAAACGATACCTTAGAATTTGGCATGCATGACAGTGAGACTTTTTAGGCGGACCTCGCCGTCAAAGAATAGACGAAACCGGGAGAATTTTCTAGTGTCCAGGATTTACAGCACGTTTTGTTTGACCATATGGACATAGCCAATCCCCCGTTTTCAAGGAGACCGACGTCCATGTCCCGATACCAATGTGTTTCACTCAGAAACTGTCAAAGAAACGACTCGTTCAATCACAAAAGAAGAGTTCCACGACTTGAAGCGCACTGCGGAAGCAACTTGATTCCCGTTTCGCTATAGTAATGAAAAGACTTTAACCGGTCGACAATATGAAAAAGAGAAACAAGGAACAAAGACCTTTTGGTGAAATCTGTGAAATAACGGCCGATCACGTGTGTCGAAAACATCAATTTCTCCACGCATCCTTAGCGCAAGCCCATGAATGGCCCGGCCTATCGAGCTGACACAGATCCGTGCTGGTCAACCCACCCATTTCCTTACAGAAGACCCGCCTTTACCTCCGCATGACGCGCCTGGCTCGCCCTTGCCCGACGTTTTCCCTGGCGCTCTCTCAAGCGACGAAGCGACACTACTATCAATCCACCCGCCCTGGAAGCGCAGTTTGCATGCACTGCTGGAGCAACCAAAATCCTCCGGCGCAGCCATATTTCTGCACATGCTCGTGACGTTTCTGATTCTCGTCTCCGCACTTGTGACTGTGCTCGAGACGATCCCGACGCTGCACGAGATCTCTGTTGGGGCGTGGTTTGGCGTGGAGACGACGCTGGTGTTACTATTTACGATTGAGTATGTGGGGCGGTGCGTGGCGTGGAGCGGGACGTGGATGAGCCTTCTAAAGTGGATGACGTGTGCGTAAAAGTCTAAATGTTTAACTTGGTTACATAACGTCTGCAGCGTTCTATGGGGTCATTGACTTGTTGGCGGTTTTGCCATACTATATTGAGATCTTGATGCACCAAGATACCGTGCGTGTCCTCTTTCGACTTTTAGTCGCTGGATACTCAGAGAAGTCAGTCTGTCTTGTTCAGGTTCTCAATTCTGCGTATGTTCCGCCTGCTTCGCGTTTTCAGGCCGTTCAGGTACAACCACACGATCCTCCTGTATGTGTGCCTTCACATACATTGTCGTGCCTTGATGCTGACCAGATTTCCAGAACGATCGAAGTCATGTATATCTCTGTTCGCCGATCTCAACACGCGCTCCTTGCCATCAGCTTTTTTGTCATTATGATCCTCACAGTCTTTAGCACCCTTTTGTCCGACTCTTTTTCTGTGCTTGTGTTCTCTTGCTTATGTCATTCCCAGATACTTTGCAGAACGGGGCACCTGGGACCCTGTTCTTGAGACTTTTGTTAATGTTGACGGCGATCCTACACAATTCTCCGTACGTCCTCTCCTTCCCATCAATCCTTAATCTTATTTTCTACCCCATAGAGCATTCCTGCAGCTGCATGGTTCGTTCTTGTTAGTATGTGTTCACCTCTGTGTCAGTATTAATTTCTAATTGTGGTTGTGGTCATACAGCTATCACCACCGTTGGCTACGGAGAAATTACACCTCGCTCTTTCCTCGGTCGTCTCATCACCCTCCCCATCCTAGTATTTGGCCTCTTGCTCATCACTCTCCCGAGCTTTGTCCTCGGACGCGAATTCAGTATCGTATGGGAGCAGATGACTGCGCGGCAGGTACGTTTTTCTCAACCTTTCCTCCATAGAAAATGACCGACAATATCCAGAATGAACATGAAGTCGGCACATCAGACACATACCCCGCCGACTCTCCGATCCAAAGCTACTTTCCATTAAATTCGCCTAGCTTGTCCAGACACGCATACCCTCCAAGTCCGTACCCCACATACCCACATAATCAGCACCTGCATCCGCACTCCTCTAGCCTATACCCGCAACCGCAACCGCAACCGCAACCGCACCATTCTCCCACATCAACATCAACACCACCACCACCGGCGCCGCCGCCAATGCAAGACCTTACAAACCGTAAGCTTGCTCAGAACCAGACGGAGCTTAGTATGCAGATCCAGGAAGTGCGCGCAGCCCTCGAGAGGCAGAGCGAGGTCTTGGTTAGGCTTTTGGAGGGCCGAGGCAGGGACGTTGAGCGCGGGTGAGAGGAATCGATTCTTTGGGGTTTTATTGTATTTACTCAGGATGGGTTTATTGATATCGTTGAATGATATCGAAATGAAAGTCCGTGAAAAGTGCTTTTGAGACCAACATGCATATCGTTATGCAGCTACGTGAAGGCCGGCGTAGTTGAGCCACACCGTGCGCAGTCGATTGGACAACCCCGGTTGAGCGTGGAAATGGGCGATTCAAAACTAACTTGACGAGGATAATGACGCCTAACTTCGGAAGATGACCTCAATATGTTCACTTTTATTACATACGTTTTCCCACATGTTTCGCTTCTCAATTTCTTACGCTTACATCACTAATTGTGAGTCTCCACGTGTCTTACAAGTACGTAGACGTAAAAACTCACAATCAACTTGAAGTTGTATCAATTCTATGATTTCAAACTTCAGGTGTGTTATAGCTATCCATTTGGTATATATTGTACTAAAAATCATTGTCTGATTTCAAACTTCAGTATTATATAATCTTCATACATAAATACATTGTTCTTTATGCTATGCTGCATCAAAACCTCACCATACAACTCATACTGCTAGGGCCAGAAAATGTTTCTAATGGAAAAAGAGTCAAAGAAACATGTTATCTGTTTCTTGGCCAGCTTTTTACTGTAGAAAAAGGCAAATTTCCTTTGTTTAAAGATTTTCCATCAGAAATTGACACATTGAAAATGGCATAACAGGTTTTCTTTTGACTTTTTCTCAAGGAAACACAATTAAGTACCAGCAGTGTCACTTTAATTAGCTGCTGTAGTCTTGTTTCTGGCGTAATATTTCATTCACATTAGAAATGCATAATAATATGCTGTTTATCACTAATTCTTAATTTTTATATGTTAATGAATTATTATTACTAGCATTTACCTGGCATTAATAATGCATCACTGCACCTGTCCACTCTTTACTCTGTTTAGCAAGGAGTGCCAGCATGAAATAGACAAAAGAAACATATGATAAAGGTACATCAGGATTTACTGTTGGCACTAGAAAGTGTTTCCATTGGAAAAAGTGTAAAAGAAACCTGTTATACCATTTCTGATGTGCCAACTGCAGACAAAACAAAGCACTTTGTTTCAAAACTTTTCCTCACATTAGAAATGGTATAACTGTAAGGGCAACCTCTAGAGGTTATGACTAAGTCATACAGCTGGCAGAGGAGATTCAAAGTATATATTTAGTACTATTTAAGGTTATACAGATATAGCTAGACACCTGGCAGAGGGAGATCCAAAGAAAACAACTTTGGGGATTTTCTATGCCAAAGATAGTACTTTCAAGGCTCTGAATGCATGGAAGCTACTGTACAGAATGACAGAAAGCCTCAACCCGAACCTAAAACAGTAGAAACCTGGAGATTGTCCAAATTGGAAAGTGGCTGTGCTGGGGGGCTGACAGTAAATGAATTATGGACAGGGAACCAGCACAGCTAGAGCCTTATAAGTTGTACCAGCAGATAGGGCTTGAGGAAATGCATAAAGAAAAATCATAGTGAGAGTGGCCAGAAAAGAAGTAGAGTGTGAGAATGGGAGATGAAAGAAGAGTCTCAATATGGCTGTGCTGGAAGACCAACAGTAAATGAATTACAGACGGAGAACTAGTGCAGCTAGAGTCCTGAAAGTAGTACTGGCTGGTAGGGCTTGAGAAAATGCATAAAGAAGAATCATAGAAATGGTAGCTGGAGGAGGATTAGAGGGTGAGAAGAAGGGATGAAGATGGGTCTTCTGACAACAGGTTTCTTTGACTCTTTTTCCATCAGAAATCTATTCTGATCCCAGCAGTGATAATAGTCCAACCAATGCTATGGGGAGGGAAGCATTAGGCTAGCAGGGCAGGCAGATTAACATCAATTTGGAATAATCTGAATCAAAGGAAGATCTGGTTTAAAAATGACCAGATTGGAATGTTAGAAGAAAGAAAAAACATGATTGGAAGAGGATAAAGGAAAAATGAATGAAAGAATATAAATGGTGGAAAAAGCTGAAAGGAGAAACAGGAAACTATGAATGGAAGAATCACTACTAGTACTGGAAGATATTTTCTTTGGAAAAAGTGTGAAAAAAACATGTTATACCATTCCTAAAGTGCAAATTTCCAATAGAAAACAGGAAACTATGAATGGAAGTTTGAAAATGCCTTTTCCTATTGGAAATTTGCACTTTAGGAATGGTATAACGTGTTTTTTTCACACTTTTTCCAGGAAAAATATTTTCCAGTGCCAGCAGTAAATACAAAGAAGAAAGGGATAAATGGGAAGGAAGAACCTAAGAATAGAAAAGAGGAATGATGGCACAAAAAACTGGCTGGTGTCACTGAAACAGGCATTCAAAAATGGAAAATAAAAATACCAGTTATGTCAGAGATCACTGCTGGCAGCAGAATCTGTTTTCTCTTGAAAAATGGACAAGGAAAGCTGTCATGCTACTTCTACATTGTTTTTCCCTAGGAAATATGTAAGCAATTTCTTGCTGCAAAAGTTAGGAAAATTTATACCTTTCTCTAAACTATTTCTAAAATAAAAATCATATTTCTTTACTATTATGTTGCTGTAAGAAATAGCATGGAAATCTTTAAAATATTTTATTGCATGTTTATTTTAGAAAAAAGAATCATATTGAGCTTCTCAACAGATATTGAAAGTCATCACATATTTCTTTTTGCATTTTTCTATGGAAAATTTATACTTTTTCTCTAGTAAAAAGAAATTGGAAGCTCATTGCTTATTTTCTAATAGGAAAAGGGTTAAAGAAAACTATCACCTGTTTCTTAGTCAGCTTTTTACTGTAGAAAAAGAGAAAATTCCTTTATTCAAAGACTTTTTCCATTAGAAATTCACATGTTGAAAATAACATGACAGGTTTCCTTTTCACTTTTTTTTAGGGAAATACATTAATGAGCTTTCAATTCCTCTTTACCAAAGAAAAAGTATAAATTTCCAAAAATAAATGCAGAAAGAAATACATGATGGCTTTCAATATTTGTTGAAAAGCTCAATATGATTCTTCTTTCTAAAATAAACATGCAATGAAATATTTTAAAGATTTTCATGCTATTTCTTCCAGCAACATAGTAGTAAAGAAATATAATTTTTATTCTAGAAACAGTTCAGAGAAAGGTATAAATTTTCCTAACTCTTTGCAACAAGAAATTGCTTATATATTTCTTATGGAAAAACAGCATGTATGACAGCTTTCCTTGTCCCTTTTTCTAGAGAAAACAGGTTCCATTGCCAGCAGTGGATGCTGGAAAGTCTGGAACAAAAGTCAAGTATAGAAAGCGGTCTGAGCACTGTAGAGAGAGATATAAATAGCCCAGGTAGAGTAGAATAAAAGGCTCAGTGGTTCCTAGGGAGTGAATCACTTAGGCTGGAGTTTGTTGGAAAACCTCTACATTTCAGAATAGTAGTATTTTGGAAGTAAACTATCTTGATATACAAGCATTTCTCAAAAACATCAGTATAGAGCTGGAGTGGATTTTTCAAGATCACAAGAAAGCTCCAGAATTATTAGTATTACTCTAACCAAGTACTACACTGCCATCCCTCATGCCCAGATTATGCCTAGATTATATCTACCATCATAAGCATCACCCAGCTGATATCAAGCCATCAAGCATCACACTACATGCTACAATTATTTGAGCAGTACTCAGCTATCACCTGGCCATTATGCATTACACCAAAAGCCAGATACTCAGATCTCCATTGATCTTGTGAGCCACTCATGCAATCTTCTTGAATACAGGTGTCTATCTACTCTGCTACTACTCATAGAGTTGTAAAGGCAACCTCTGGAGGCTATGGCTAAGTCACACAGCTGGCAGAGGAAAATCCAAAGAGTGTATTAGTGTATGTATAAGTAATTAATAATAGCTGCATAATTGGCAGAGGGAAATCCAAAGACACTGCTGATACCAGAATCTGTTTCCATCAGGAAAAGTGACAAAGAAGTGTGTCATGCCATTTCTTTGGCAACTTTTTGCCTTAGAAAAAGGCATTTTCCATTGTCTCAAACCTTTTTTCCTTGGAAATATGTATATTGGAAATGGCATGACACACTTCTTTGTCACTTTTTCTAATGAAAACAAGTTCTGGTGTCAGCAGTGAGAGAACAAGTCTAAAGATTACCTTGCCAGATGCCACTGCTGGCAGTCAAACATGTTTCCTTTGGAAAAAGTAATTGAGAAACCTGTCACTCAGTTTCCAAATGAATTGTCTCTAGACAATATGTAAGCAGTTTCTCTTGAAAAAATTTAGGAAATTAGATTCATATTTTCCAACCATTTCCAAAGTAAGAATGATAACTTTTTTTGCACCTTTTTTCACAAGAAATATAATGAAAAACATAATAATATTACTATTGAGGTTTCTGTGAGATAAAGAACAACTTTTTTCCTTAAAAACAGAGATGTAAACCTTTGAACTATCTCTTTGTATGTTTTTGATACCATTGCTTTGCTCAACCACTGCACCCTTCTTGCTCTTAGCAAGCTACCATCAAATGTTACATCCAATGGTTTTGAAATCTTGTCAATTAGAGGTTGATAGTACACTTTTCCAATAGTTCAACATGACCCAGCCCAATTCTGTACTACTATAGAGGCTACTACCTCATTCAATTTTGGTGGCATGCATGTCCAGTAATGGCACAGGTCAATCCCAGAAGGATCTTATGCTGTCAGTCATTTCTGCTGTGCTAGCGGCACTCTGTCATTTCTCTTTAACCTCATCTGTTACAAGGTTCTTCATATTCACTCTGGAGCTTATTGGTTGATACTCCAATGATTCTAGTATACTTGTTCCATATGAGTATTATCAGATAGGCAGGCCTTGTCAGGCTTCCTCATGGCTTTTCTGTGAGCCATTGGCTAGTCCAGCCCTTCTCCCTTTTCCAGAGTTCCTTGGAACTCTTTCTCAGGTATTAATATTGCTGGTGTGTTCACTGGTAAGCTGACTACTAGAGCCAATTTCTCATCCATGTCTTCCACTGTCACATTCCTGTAAGCTTTTAGTCAGCTGCAACCATTGTAATGCTTCTCTGTGGCCTGATACCATCATAAATGACCCTCTGTGTCCACTAGGATGACTCTCTCAGTTTTCAACCGCACTCCATTGACAATAACTTTGTTATTAACAAAGTCAAGGTTTACTTTATTCTTATGCATGAACAGCATACCAATAATTATATCATAGCGATTAAAGTTCACTATATCCACATATTCCTTTGTTGGCTGTCCTGACATTTTGATTTTTACCTCCACACCAAACTGTACAATGGCATGACTCCCTGCAGTTCCTAGCTGGGGCATTACCAGCTCCATCAATTCATAAACATGTATTGCATTCACATGCACAAATTGGGGCATAATGCTCATAGTGGTACTCCCAGAGTCCTACAATGTCCAAGTTGGTGATACAATATTGCCACACTATTTGGAACATGACCAACACCAGAAATCAAAATAAATATCTATTAAGGCTGAAAACTGTAAGTCTCCTGGTAAAACAAGTTCCAGCAACAATATCTCCCTAAAATACACCAGAAGAAATACAAAAAAAACTGGGACAAGGACTATACTAGGCTATACACTCAATAATGGTCCAACCACTGTAATGGGAGAGAAGCATGGAACTAGCAAAAGCACCGGAATGGCATCAATCTGGCATGATCTGGATCCAAGGGAGATCTGATCTAAGAATAACCAGATTGGGATGTTGGCTGAAAGGAGATAAAGGGAGAATAAATGGAAGAATACAAAGGGAAGATGAATGGAAGAAGATAAATGGAGAAAAGAGCCAAAAGAGGAAACAGAAACTTATAAATGGAAGAATACAAAGGAGAAAGAGATAAATAGGGAAGGAGAAGCTATGAATAGAAAAAAGGAATGATGGCACAAGAAACTAGCCTGTGGCACCAAAACAGGCATCTAAAAGTGGAAAATGGGATAACAGTTATGTTGGAAATAATGGGAAGTCTGAAACCAAAAGTCAGGTGGAAAAAGTGGTCTGTGCACTGTAAAAAGAGGTATAAATAGCCCAAGTAGAGTAGCAAATAGACAGGCAATTGATAGACAAAGGCTCAGTGGTTTCCAGGGAGTGAATCACTTAGGCTAGAGTTTGTTGAAACACCTCTACATTCAGAATAGTAATATTTTAAAAGTAAATCACCTCAATACACAAGCATCTTTCAAAACATCAGTGTGGAATTAGAAGTAGATTTTCTAAGTCTTCAAGAAAGCCCCAGAACTATTAGTATTACTCTAACTCAGTACTACACTAGATGTCTATTGACCTTTACATAGGTTACTAGGCACTCCTTCTCCTAAGGAGTATACTGCAGTCACTACAGCTTTTTAGCTGCCTTCTGAAGGGTTATGTGTTGCATATGGATGCACCTATCCTTCTGATGCTTAGTCAAAGCAAACATATGCTCTTTCTCATCATCACAAGCATAGTAATCATTGTCATATATGTTCACTGCAGTGTATTTGTCTCCATCAATTTAGATGCTTTCAGTGTCATCAACTTCTGACTGCTCCTCTACATCTTGTCTTGAGGAGCTTCCCTGTCTTCAACAAGCTCCTCTTGATTCTCCTCAGTATTGCTTGCAGTGTTGCTCTCTACTGCTGCTATATGGGCAGTTCATACTTGCACTCTTGGTGCCTTACAATCTTTAGATTAGTGGCCTGTTCAGCCACAGTTGTAACATCATGCTGTACCACCACTAGGCTTGTAGCCTGCATCACCACCACCAATGGCAGCCTTGGAAGGGCCCACTCTGGGCCATCCTGTGTTGCCTCTGGTCCAGGTTAGCCCATCCCAGGCCCATACTAGAAATCTTTTACTGCTGGTACATTACCAGTTGGTCCTAGTCCAGGTTTATGGTCTGCAGGCAGTGTTTGCTGTACTACAAACTGCAGGTTTCAGTTTTGTTCTATTTCAGAATGCTTCACCAAGAAAGTTCCAACCTTCATGGGTTGGCAGTGAGCACCATGAGAACTGCGCTGATTGTAATGGGTTGCAATCCATGTGGACTGCTCATAACGTATCACATATGCCAAGAACTCAGTCACAGTATTGATCTCTGGTAAAAGATTTTTTTTATATATCAGTGCACAATGCATTTCAGCTGGTATTCCATCCAGAAATATCTCCTGAATGGTAAACTCATCTGGGTAAATGGCCATGTTTTGTGCATGGCCCACCAGGTCATTATAGAAGGTCTGAATGCCCATCTGTGCATTATATACTGCAGTTTAGAAGACTTTATAAGCCTCTTGCATAGTTGCCAAATTAAAAAAGCAGTTGTATAAGCCAATGAGGACCTCCTTGAAAGTCCAATCATGTTTGTTCTTGTTTGTATGCAGGACATGTCTGCAGAACCAATTCCATGCCTCCCCATCCATGAACTTATGGAGCACAAAGGCTCTTGGTCTATGTCATCACAGCAAGCTGCTAGATAGTAGTAGACATTTATGGCCCAGTCTTCCAACTGGAAGAACTTATGTCCTCCAGCATATGCTCTGATATGCCTTTCTTCAGCTAGACAAGGCTTGACCCAATCAGAAAACTTGAAACTGACTCTGAGAGAGTCATCCACTAGATGATTGAGGTGGTCATGCATATAATTCATATGGATTTTGACTGCTTCATTCAGTTCAGGCATGCTTGCACACAGATCATGAGGTGAGAGCAGTGACCATGCCCTGGTTAATTGGGGTGGGGGCTCATTTTCTCTGCATTCAGACTGCTGCACTGGTGGAGCCCACAGTATGGGTATTTCTGGTTGATGGCCAGGGGCCCTGCAATTGTCTTGACAATCTTTTCCATCCTGGTTATTATTATGATGGCCTTGCCCATAGTTACTGTGGTGGTTATTGTCACCACTTCCATCATCCAGATCTCTGTCTGGTTCTCCAGTCCTCACAATAAACTGTCGCTGTAAGGGCAACCTTTGGAAGCTATGGCTCAGTCACACAGCTGGCAAAGGGAGATCCAAAGTGTATTAGTGTATGTATAAGTAATAGAA
>JAGGAT010000268.1:0-45548 GCA_017657195.1 Termitomyces sp. T70a
CAGTACCAGGATATTGTAAATGGCACCAAGGAGGAGCTTCCTCCTTGGAGAGAGGTTAATCATGAGATTAACCTCATCAATGAGTTGAAAAGATACTTGTACTTTATGCCATGGTGTCTGCAATCCCTCCAGGACCAGCTCAGAGCAAAAATTGAATGCTATGTGTGGGCTGAATGGTAGGAGCCATGTGTGGCTAATCAGGCTGCACCCCTTCTCTGTATTCCAAAGAAGGATGAAACACTGCAAACAGCTCTAGATGCTTGCCAGTGTAATGACAACACAGTTAAGGACGTGACACCTTTACTAAACCAAGAGGTCATATGTGAAGATGTGGCACATGGAAAAGTGAGATCAAAAATTGATCTCACCAATGCATATGAACAAGTACAGATATGCCCTTTGGATGTACCCAAAACAGCATTCATGACTATTATGGGAATGTATTATAATCATATTATGCAAATTGAAGACTGTAATGTTCCAGCTATGTTCCAGCACTTGATGATGTCTATATTTAGAGATCATAGAGCAATGGATGCATGTTTATTTAGATGATATATTTGTCTATTCTGATTCCATTGAGGAACATGAGCATCATCTCAGCATAGTATTTGAATGACTACACCAAAATCAGCTCTATCTCAAATGGAAAAAGTGCGACCTCTATGCTGTCAGGTTCCGCTGACCCAGGGGCCTTTTCTAGCAAGCAACAACCTTACAAGGTGCAAGTGAGTGCTGAACTATGTAAACGTGGGGTGGAGAGCTCTGGGGCAGATTCCAGGGCTCAAGATGGGCATGGAGTGAATCCTGGGAGTGATGAGCTTACTCCAGGGTTGGGTGAGTGGTCAAGTCAATGGGGGAATCCCAGAGACAAGACAGGAGCAATTGTAAGTAAGTGGAGTGCATGCCAGAATAGTAACCAAGGCAAGCACAAAGGAGACAGAAGCAAGCATGGAGAGATTTCAAACAGAAGTTAAGCAACACAGATAGGTATTGGTAATATCAAAACTAAGGTACATGAAAGCTACCTATGGTCCTTATATACTATGAGTAGAAGGTGTGTGGTCTCAGAAGAGCTTCAGGGCAGGTTCTGGAATTCTATGGGCAGCAGTGGGATGGAGGGCAGCTGTATTGGGAAGATTGTGCGAGGGGACTGCGCAATTAGCAGCGGTATGAACGTTTGGTGAGTGGCATGATGCATGATGGCTAAACGGCCTGTGTGGGAGTTGGGTGATCTGCTGATGGGCTGGGGAGTTCCTGTGATGCCCCAGGGTAATGTGTGATGGTTCGGGGGAATGCATGATGGTCCAGGGTTGTTGGGGGATTTGGAGGTGGCAGGAGGGAGGGTTGTGACAGGGTTGTGACATATGCTAAATGCATAGAGTGCTTAGGGCACATTATTGACAATCAGGGCATTCACCCTGATGAGTCTAAGCTGTCAAGAATCTAGAAATGGTGCATTCCTAGAACCTACAACGACATTCAATGCTTCATGGGGCTAGTAAACTATATCAGCAACTTTTTGCCTGATATATCTGCATATACTGGACCCCTCATGGTGATGATGCAGAATGGGTTGCCCTTTCATTGGCAACCCTTGCACCAGAGGTGTTTTGACATGATTAAGTGTATCTGCAGTGAAACGCCAATTATTTGACCCATTGATCCTCATAAAGAGGATCCTATATAGCTGGTGTGTGACACCTCAAAGACAGGTGTCAGAGCAATGTATGGTCAAGGACCGACTTGGCAGACTTGTAGGCCTGCTGGGTTTATGTCCAAGAAGTTCACTAATGCATAGCAAAATTATGCCGTGCATGAACTTGAGACCTTGGCTATCCTTGAAGCTCTCTTCAAATGGGAGGATAAGCTCATAGGATACAAAATCCATGTGATGACTGATTACAAAGTGCTTGAGTTTTTCAAAATTCAACAGAATCTATCTGCGCAATAATAGCGCTGGATGGATTATTTGTCTAAGTTCAACTTTAACATTACATATATCAAGGGAAAACTGAATAAAGTTGCAAATTGTTTGTCTCACTACTATGAGAGTGATACATTTAAAGACATACACCATATATATGAATTCATCCATGCAGATGCCAGGATAGACCCAGAGGGAGATGATTTGCCCCCTCAACAGGTATCCAAATTGCAGCAGCACTTGGACCAACTACAGGCTTGTGTAGATCTTAAGATAATCCATCCAGAGCTCCTGCACAATTGGCATGAACCTCAAGATGATGAGGCTCAGATATTGGATGAGGGTAGGGAGGATACTACTATTCCCCCTGTCCAAGGCCATGACACTGACATGCTGCTGGGTGAGGCATTACAAGCCTTCCTCACTGCATGCATGCCCTGCAACTATACCAATTTGTCATTACGTTGCAGGGTCAGTGAAGGGTATCACAAGGACACCCTTTTTGCAAAAATCCTTGAACATCCAAAGGACTATAAGGCCTTCCAGGTGTCCAGTAACTTGATCTGGATAAAAAATCTGGTTGGTACCGAGGTATTATGTATACCCAGGAATTGCAAATTGGTAACCCAGATTCTTGACCAGGCTCATAGTGTATTGGGCCACTTTGGGGCCCAACAGACTACAGAATATGTCTGTCATTGGTATTGGTGGCCAACCATGGTGGCCGATACACTTGCATTTTGCACAACTTGTGAGTTGTGCCAACGAGCAAAAGGGAGCAATCAGCGCCCTGCAGGTAAACTCCATTCCCTGCCAATACCCACTAAGCCTTGGGATTCTATTGGAATGGACTTTATTGGTCCATTCCCAGAATCCAAGGGCTTCAATTATCTTTGGGTAATCATCTGTTGCATGACAAGCATGGTACACCTTGTACCAGTACATACTACCATGACAGTGTCCCAGCTGTCCTGGATTTATCTACAAGAAATAGTGAGGCTACATGGCCTCCCTAGCTCCATTGTCAGCGACCATGATCCCAAGTTCACATCCAAGTGGTGGCGCAAACTACACAAGATCTTAGGAGCCAAGCTCCTAATGTCAATGTCCTTCTATCTACAAACAGATAGACAGACAGAACAAGCCAACCATAGTGTTGGACAAATACTCAGGATGGTTGTGTGTCCCAACCAATGAGATTGGGTTAAGCGCATCAACCTTACGGAGTTTGCAATTGATGTGAGCATGTTAGAGTCAACAAAGTATGCACTGTTTGAACTGAATAGTGGTTAGCTGCTCTCCATGATCAAGGAGATCAGGTCTGACTCCATTATTCCTAAGGGAATATGCAACTTTGCAGGGCTTGCGCTGCAAAATCTAGCAGCAGCACATAGTGCTATTATAGAGGCCCATGTTTTCCAAATGTGTGCTGCTAATTAGTGTTGCCAGGCTGGACCCAACATAGTGCAAGGTACACTGGTATACCTTTCAGCTAAGAATTTGACCCTACCTAAAGGACGAGCTCATAAGCTATGTCCCAAATGGGTAGGGCCCTATTGAGTCCTAGAAGTCTTTGACAAGACTTTCAACTATACATTGGAACTTCCAGGAGCCTTGCATATGTGAAGGCTCCATCCCAAGTTCCACATATTGTTGTTGTGGCCTTGCAAGCCCACAGACAATGCTAGATTCCCAAATTGGATGATGCTGCAGCCATATAGCTTTGGTGCCCCTGATGACCAGGAATGGTTTGTTGATGACCTCATAGGTCATTGGTGGACCAATTCTGGTCTGGAATTCGAGGTTTGTTGGAGCCTCAGAGATACAACTTGGGAGTCATTGGAGGTATGCAAGGACCTAGAGGCCCTTGACTGCTATTTAGAAGTCCAGGAGGTAAAGCGCCCTGAACAACTAGTGCAACAAAGCAAGTTGTGTTAGTAAGCCATGGACTTCTAGGCTGTGGCGTGCTAATATATTAGCCAACTTGTGGCTGATGCCAGTGCAAGCCAGCCATAGACACTGTATTAGTCAGCCAATTTTGGGCTGATAAAGGGTCGTCTGCACAAAGTTCTTTTTTTTCTTCATCAACTACAGAGTACTACTATCTGCACTGCAGACATTGCACTTACTCTGTCCAAGAAGCCACACCCAAGTGATCGGGAAGGGGGTCCAGCCCTGCCTCCCCACAAAAATTCAAGCCATGCCAGTGGCTCAAAAGGGGGGGAGAAGAAGAAGGAGAAGAGGTGGCAGGGCCACAATGTGGCCCCACCATCATATGGAGCATTGAGCTGTCCTGCAGCTCAACAAGGACAAGGAGCAGCTTGAGGGGGGGCTGCAGGCTGCCAGGGGTTCTGTAGTGGATGCACATCATCCCCCTCATGATTCATGGAGGGCTCCTCATGACAGGTACAACCACCATCGTACCAGGATGCATTTTTTGGCAAACAGCCAGCACCCATACAGCCTGTATGGTTGCAGGAGTTTGGCCAATATGTGTTACCACAAGTACCTGTGGTAACTCAGGCCTTTTCAGCAGGTCCTCAAGTACCTGCTACTTTGGCAAACCCCAGGACAAGCCACACTCAGTTTGCCCCTGTGTCTCCCCACACAATGGATGTGGATAACACTGCATTGATACCCCTGATGGTGAGTGAGTTGTCAGTGCCCTCTCATGGCTCTGAGTATCCAGGGCGTACTAGTGGCACCTCTGAGTCAAAGAAGAAGGGAAAAGCAAAGAAGAAAGCAAAGGCTCACAAGCCTTTCTTGGGCCCCTATATGGTGGAACAACAGGTTTATCCTCTAGCCTATTAACTCTGACTGCCAGCATCCATGCATCAACTCCACCCAGTTTTCAATGTGGTAAAACTGACTCCAGCTCCAGAGGATCCAATACCAGGCCATTGCCCTTGACTCCCACCACCACCAGTCCTAGTAGATAATGAGGAAGAGTACAAGGCAGAGCAAATACTGGATAGCTGCTTGTTCCATCACAAACTCCAGTTCAAGGTGAAGTGGAAGGGCTATGGAATTGAGGACATTTTCTGGGAACATCAGGAGAATATTCATGCTCCAGCGCTGGTCTGAGAATTTTACTGTCAAACTCCTTGGGTTCCATGTGCCATTCAAGGTATTTACCCTGCCTCACAGGTAGACCAGGCCATCAGGGACTATTTCTATCCAGAAGGACTGTTTCTATCCAATACATCAAGATGCCACATGCTAAGGGGAGTGATGTCAGGAGACCCATCTTTCATCCCTCCATCTCACCCTCTTATCCTCTGGCCACCCCCACTATGATTTTTCTTTATGCATTTCCTCAAGCCCTCCAGCCAGTACTACTTTTAGGACTCTAGCTGCACTGGTTCTCTGTTCATAATTTGTTTACTGTCAATCTTCCAGCATAGCTGCATTGAGACTCTTCTTTCATCTCTCATTCTCACCCTCTACTTCTTCTCTGGCCATCCTCACTATAATTTCCTTTTGTGCATTTTCTCAAGTCCTATCTGCTGGTACAACTTCTAGACTTCTAGCTGCACTGGTTCTCTGTCCATAATTCATTTACTGTCAGCCTCCTAGCACAGCCACTTCTAGATTTGGACAATCTCCAGGTTTCCACTGTTTTGCATTAGGGTTGAGGCTTTTTGTTATTCTGTACAGTAGTGTCAGGGGACTTCCTTCTCCATTCCTTTTCTTCTCAAGTTCATTTACTATTACTATCTTTACTTACTTACTTCAGTGTGCCAGCCCAAGTTCTAATGGCTGATTATGTCAGCCTTGGTTCCAACAGCCACCTATGTCAGCATTTGACAGGTCAATCTTAGCACAGCCACACTTGTCATGGTCAGGTGACTGACTGCACAATTATTTTCAGGCTCCTGGCTTGGGGGAATTCTTAGACTTGTTCTCTTTGGATTTCCCTCTGCCAAGTGATTAGCTACATTCTATTGTATTGTCATTAGTTCAAATATACATTAGATTTCCCTCTGCCAGTTGTGTAATTAGCTGCAGTTCCCAGAAGTTGCTCTTACAAGTAGCTCCCATGCATCCAGAGCCTTGGAAGTGCCACCTTTGGCATAGAGAATCTTCAGAGTTGTTTGCTTTGGATCTCCCTCTGCCAGGTGTGTAGCTATATCTGTACAACCTTAGATAGTACTGAATATATACTTTGTATCTTCCTCTGCCAGCTGTGACTTAGCCATAGCCTTCAAAGGTCACCCTTACAGATTTGGGGACAAAGCCCCCAATAAGCTACAAAATCTGTGTTGAAGGCATGGATCATAGCTTGTGTCAATGACTAAATATATGGTTGCTGATATAAACAGGCTCTTCATTATGTAAATGACCAAATATATGGTTACTGATATAAGCAAGCTGGAAAGGCCACCTTGCCAAAATTATAGACTGGGCAGAGCAAAAAAAAGGCATAAAAGAAATTAGAACTCAAGAAAGTGGGTGTCCCCTGACAAAGATGGTTTTTTGAGCTACTGTCCATCTCTTGTCCAAAGTGAGGACTACACACTATTTGTCATGACCTGCTTACTCCAGACTTCCTGATGTCACAACTGTCACAACTGTCTCATTCCACCTACTTCAGACCTTTGGACATCATCTCCTGCCTACTCTGGATTCTCTGACAAATTCTGACCCCTCTATACCTCCTCCAAAACCCCTCTGCCATCTATATAGACTATTGTTTCATTCATCAGTGAATCTGGTAATAAGCCTCCATTAGGACTAGGTGCACCAACCATATGGTATGATACTTAAATGGGTCACAGATAGAGGTCACAGGAAGGAAAGTTACTTTGGCACACACAATTAAACTATTCTTGGTGGCATCCAATGGCTATGCATGGCAATGAACTTTTCCCATCAATAATAGCACTGGTAATGGATAAATTGACAAGTGATAAATGGCATCAAAATGATAAGAACTGATGTTCTTTAGTGACAGCAGAACTTAGTGGTATAGAATGATGAAGATTCTCCATCACAGACAGCTTGGCATTTCATCTTGGCACTTGATGTCGCTTAGTGACACTTGCTGACTTGGTATGGACAGCTTGATTGTGGACTTCACATTAAATAGTTCAATTCACAGTATTTACTTCATTCTTACTAGTTCACTACCTTTTAGCACTGCTTAGCACAATGGCAATGGCAAACTCTTTCTAGTATAAATACTTACTCTTTTTGTTGGTAGTACCATCAAATTGAGTTCTTTTTGATCACTCCAGACTTCAGATCTCTTTTGGTGCATCCTAAACTACAAGTCACCAACATTTGTTTTGCTGTGTTCTTGCTGCATTTCCTAAGCTCCATCCTCTTGCCACTTCTCTTGCCATCTCTTTTGACTTCTGTATTATGTCACCATTGTTGGTGCTTTCAGTACTTTATGTGCCTTTGCAAATATAGCAAGGCATTCACACTTGGGTATGCTAAGCAACCTTTTCACAAACTTACTACAAAAATACTCAATTATCCATTTCTGATACTAACTATCTGTGTTGGCACACCTTTCTGCTGCTGCACACTCTTGCTGCACTTGTTTCCATTCATTTATCTACACTATAAACACCTCTTGGCATGTTCTCTGAGACCCTGCCCAGACTCCTTATAATTTAGCATGCCCAATGCATACTCAGGTTTAGTATCTGTAACTGTAACAGTACTGACCAACTTTTGGGCATCATCACTGGCCCCATCCTTGTCATTTATCAGGCATCAGTGTTAGAATTAGATGGTCTAAGAACAACAATGTTATCCCTTAGTCCTGTGTAAGTGACTAATATTGACTGTACCTAAGAACAACAATGTTATCCTATGGTACAGTAGTTAGTTATTGTGTCAAATCATTGTGAGTAAAGGACAACATACCCTCAGTCCTGTGTAAGTGACTGAGGGTTTCTTTTGTGGTGAGTTCTATATATATGTGTGCAGACAATGGTACCATTGTCTGTTATACAATAATGAGGATGTGATATTATGGAGGGTATGGAGAGTGGCCAATGTGATATGTTATGGGGGGTAGTGACGTTGTGGTTGATGGTGTGTTGACTTGATATGCTAACAATCAGGGCTAAGGTGAATCATGCCATCTGCATAATCTATTAAGTATATAATTGTTCATCTACTCTGCTACCCCCTATAGAGTCCCAGACTTCATCATAACCTGGAACCAGTGCCAGGAGTATATAAGACTAAAGGTAGCTCAGATGTACCTTAGTCTTGATATTGAATAGCTGTTACTGTGATCCCTTATTTCTTTTGTGTTTGCTCCTGTAAATATTTGTTTGGCACACACTACATTGACTGGCATGCACTAACTACTTATGAAAACTCTGGTCTCATCAAGGAACTCCATCTTTGGCTTAATCTGAATCCTGGAGCAAGCTGTTTAACCCTGGACTTGCCCATTTTGACATTCCCATGCTCTGGAACACATCCTGGAGCCATCAACATCCTGAGTACATGTAGTTCAGCACTCAAGTCCATCTTGTAAGGGCATTGCTTCATTGGAAAAGGCCCCTGGGTCAGCAAAACCTAACACTATTGTAACATTTTTACAATGTTACAGAGCACATAATACAAGGATATTGCAGCTTAGCACAGATGCTTGTAGATTCAATGTTTTGAGTGAAGGAACCTACAGTTCCTTTCCTCATACAGCAGCAACAAAGTAAATTCAAGTACAAATACTTTGCATTACAGATGAGTTACTTACCTCAGACAAAGTGAAGCTATGAGTGGAATTCCTACTTGTCACATAACTAATATTTTTCAAGACAAAAATTTCTTAGCCTATCCTGGATCTTGGAACAGTCATTCACTGCTGGCACCCAAACCTGTTTTCATCAGAAAAAGTGACAGAGAAATGTGTCATGCCATTTCTTTGGCAACTTTTTGCCTTAGAAAAAGGCATTTTCCACTGTCTCAAACCTTTTTCTGTTGGAAATATGTATATTGGAAATGGCATAACACATTTCTTTGTCACTTTTTCTGATGGAAACAGGTTCAGCTACCAGCAGTGATTATTGATGTACACTGTTGGCAGCCAAACATGTTTCCTTTGGAAGAATTGATTAAAAATCCTGTCACCCAATTTCCAAATCAATTATCTCTAGAAAATGTGTAAGCAGTTTCTTTTGGAAAATTTTAGGAAATTAAATTCACATTTCCCAACTATTTTCAAAGTAAGAATAATAACTTTTTTTGAGCCTTTTTCTGCAAGAAACAGGATGAAAACATAATAATATGACTATTGAAGTTTCTGTGAGATAAAGAACAACTTTTTCCCTTAAAAACAGGGATGTAAATCTTTGAACTATCTCTTTGTATGTTTTTCTTGTAAAAATTTATTAATTTATCTTGAGAGAGCAGGGATTTGTATTTGCTCACTCCCTATTGGAAAAACTAAACCAAAGATGGTATCCTAATACCCCAACCCATGAGAGGGGACTAAAGAAAGGGGAGATGGCCCTCCTAGAAAGGGTAGGAGGTACCCTTTTTAATCCAGAGGTGGTACTTGAGGAGAATCTAAAGTTTGGCTTCTGAGTTCTAGGGCAAAAAGATCAGACAGACTCCCCAGGGCAAATGGACTATAGAAGGAAGCACCAAGAAGACATGGAAATAACAAATATATATACAGATAGATTGTGTTATAACAATGGGTCCATGACAGCAAGGGCAGGAGCAGGTGTCACTGCTGGCACCAGAACCTGTTTCTACCAGAAAAAGTAACAAAGAAATGTGTCATACCATTTCTTTGGCAACTTTTTGCCTTAGAAAAAGGCATTTTCCATTGTCTCAAACCTTTTTCCCTTGGAAATATGTACATTGGAAATGGCATGACACATTTCTTTGTCACTTTTTCTGATGGAAACAGATTTTGGTGCCAGCAGTGTGTGTGGTTCAATAAAGACAATCCAAGAAATGCAGCAATAAGGCTGCTACCCTGTCAAACAATGCAAGCAAATCAGTCACCATTATTGTAGCCACACACCTAGTCCCACAGCATCTATCAGTAAAGATAATGAGTGACTCAAAGTTAGTTATAGATGCAATAACAGTTAACTTGAAGAAAAATGAAGACAATGGCTGGATAAGAGTTACCAATGCACAGATCATGAAAACCCTGGTGGCCAATCTAAAAAGTCAAAAGGGAATAACACTAATCAAGAAGGTAAAAGGACATGCTGGAATATTAGTAAATGAGGCAGACAAACTGGCAGATCAGGGAGCCAGGAAGCCTACTCCAGATTGTCAGGAGACTCTCCTCTCCATTTCTTTTCTTCTCAAGCTCATTTATTATTACTACTTTTACTTACTTACTTCAGTATGCCAGCCCAAGTTCCAATGGCTGATAATGTCAGCCTTGGTTCCAACAGCCACTTATGTCAGCATTTGACAGGTCAACCTTAGCACAGCCACACTTGTCACAGTCAGGTGACTGACTGCATGACTATTTTCAGGCTTCTGGCTTAGGAGAATCCTTAGACTTGTTCCATTTGGATTTTCCTCTGCCAGGTGATTAGCAACATACATTCTGTTGTATTGTAATGGGTTCTAATATACTTTGGATTTTTCTCTGCCAGTTGTGTGATTAGCCACAACTCCCAGAGGTTACTCTTACAGCAGAACAAGTCTCCTAATTCTGGTCCAGAGGCCCCCTACAGCACACCTAGATATTTCATGCTCCTGTTTGCTGCCTTCCTACCAGATTTAAGCCCTGGTGCTCTATGTCCCTGCTTGCCCCTTCAGACTCCTCTGCAGAGGCCCCAGCCCTGCAGAATGATGCCTGGAGTTGCTTGCTTCAACTGGAAGCACAGGTGCAACTTATGCAGACCTCTCTCACCCTCCACACTGCTGAACACTCCACCCTCTGCCAAATTACTGAAGCCATCTTGAGCATCTTCCTGCAGCCTCTGCTGCACCCCCATCTTCTCTGATGCTGCCCTTGAGATTTTCCATCTCAAGAACAGCCTCTCTGGCACAGGGACATGCCAACATTCCCTGCCTGGCACTCTCCAATGCATATGACGGTGACCATGCATCTAGAGAGTGGTTTCTCCAATTCTGTGTCACCTATATCCAGCTCTGCAGGGATGACTTCATCTCAACTAGCCCAGGCCTTTGCAGCAAATGCTCCTGTATAGGCCTTTTGAGATGCAGTCCCAGGCCATCTGCATGACTTCAAGGACATCTTCTCCAATGCTTTGTTTGACTTTCTTCCAGAGCACAAGCAGTGGGACCATGCTATTGCCACCCCTGCTAGCTGTAATGTCTATCTACTTGCTCCAAAGGAGTAGGACAAGCTAGACATATTCTTCTGGGAGAACCTTGAGTCTGGCTGCATACACCCCTCCAAGTCCCTGATGGCCTCACTGGTGTTCTTCATTAAGAAGAAGGATGGCTCCCTCTAGCTAGTCCAAGACTATAGCATGCTCAATGTGATGACTATCAAGAACTACTACCCCCTTCTCCTCATCTCCAAGCTCATCAAGAACCTCCACATGCTACTTCACAAAGTTGGATGTTTGCTGGAGCTACAACAATGTGCGCATCCAGGAGGAAGACAAGTTGAAGGGAGCATTCCAGACTAATCACGGGTTGTTTGAGCCACTTGTCATGTTCTTTAGGCTCATGAACAGTCTGGCCACCTTCCAAATAATGATGAACAACATCTTCTGGGACCTGATTGTAGAGGGTATAGTGTGCATATACCTTGACAACATTTTCATTTATACTAGGACCTGTCAGGTTCCACTGACCTGGGGGCCTTTCCTAGTAAGCAACAACCTTATGAGGTGCAAGCAAGTGCCTAACTATATAGATGCAGTGTCAAGAGCTCTGGGAGGTGTTCCAGTGCATGAGATGGCAGGGAGAGTAAGTTCCAGGGTTACGGGACTTGCTCTGAGTTTGAGCTGAGGGCTGGGAGTTGAGTCAATGGAGGGGTTCCAGCGACAAGACAAAATAAGAGTGTTAGAGTTTAGTGCATGCCAGTCAATGAGGTGCATGCCAGATAATAGGTCAAGGCAAGCACAAAGAAGACTAAACAAGTATGAAGAGAAAATCAGACAGAAGTTTTAGGAGAACAGAGACATGGGTTGTTATTGTTAATATTGAGACTAAGGTACATGAGAGCTACCTATGGCCCTTATAAACTATGGGCAGGAGAGGGCAATGTCTATGAATGGTTCCAAGTGGGTCTGGAAATTGTATGTATGATGGTGGGGTGGAGGACAGCTATATTGGGGAGATCATGTGGGTGGTCTGCAAGATTGACAAGAGTTCCGGCAGCGGCACAACAAGTAATGGCCGGGTAATCCATGCGATGTGTGATGGCCCAGGGTAATGTGGGGTGGCTGGGTGATCCATGTGATGGCCCGGGATGATGGCCTGCAGATGTGCATGATGGCAGCGTATGGGGTGTGTGATGGTGGCGTGTGGTTGGGGGGTTGTGGCAGGGTCATTGATAATGGTCCCAGGGAGGGTCAGGGCTCTGGAGGCCATTGGAAGGAGCTTTAGGGGGTGTTGGGGGAGGGTTGTAACAGGACTCTAGAGGAACACCATCATAATACCTGCATCATCCTGGACTGTCTGCATTAGCACTAGCTCTACCTCAAACCAAAGAAGTGCGAATTCAAACAGACCTGCATCAAGTATCTGGGGCTGATCATTTTCCACAAAATAGTGGAGATGGACCTGGTGAAGGTAGCTGGCATTGCGCAGTAGCCAGAGCCCTAGAACAGGAAGGAAGTACAGGCCTTCTTGGGGTTTGTAAATTTCTACTAGCAGTTCATCCAGGACTTCGTGCACCATGTGTGCCCTCTGTTTGACCTCACTAGAAAGAATGTAGGCTGGAGGTGGAGCAGTGCAGAGCAGAAGGCTTTTGACACCCTCAAGTCTACCATCACCTCCAAACTGGTCCTGGTGTTCCCAGACAATGACCATCTCTTCTGCCTCAAGGCTAACAGCTCTGACTTTGCAATGGGTGCAGTCCTGTCCTAGGAATCCCCAGAAGACAGCAAGTGGCACCTGGTCACCTTCTATTCCAAGAGTCTCAATGCCATGGAGTGCAACTACAAGATCCATGACAAAGAGATGCTGGCAATTGTCTGGTCCTTGGAGGAGTGGCACCACTTTCTGGAAGGAGCTCGGCACAAGTTTAAAGTCTGGACAGATCACAAGAACCTGGAGTACTTTCAGAGAGCCAAGAAGCTCAACCATTGGCAGGCACACTGATCCTTATACCTCACCAACTTTGACTTCTGCCTCTACTACAAACTGGGGCAAACCATGGAGAAGCCTGACATGCTGTCACAACATGCTGATCATGGCTCTGAGTCCAGGGACAACAACAACTTGGTGCTCCTTCATCCAGGACTGTTTACTATCCAGGCCATGGAGGGCATGTCTGTGCAGAGAGACAAGGTTAACATACTCTGAAACATCTGATGAGGCAACCAGGAAGAGATGCATGAGGACTCTGTAGCCACAGCTGCACTGGCCCTCTGCTCTGGACAGACCACAGGAGCTAAGTCACTATGTGCAGAGGAGTAGGGCCTGCAGGATGGCCTCCTCACCTTCTATGGCCACATCTATGTCTCCAATAATTTGGAGCTTTGGAAGTGCATCATTGAGCAACACCACAACTCTCAGCTCACAGGACACCCCAGCCACTGGAAGACACTGAAGCTCATATCCTGGAATTACTGGTGGCTCCAGATGTCACAGTATATTGGCTCCTACACCAGCACCTGCAACCTATACCTCCAGACCAAACCCCAGCGACACCTCCTGGTCAGACAGTTGCACCCTCTCCCAGTACCAGCAGTGCATTGGAGTGTGGTCTCCATAGACTTCATTGTGGAACTACCAGACTTCCATGGCTATGACATGATTATGGTTGTCATAGACCTGTGTGGTAAGTGGGCCTATTTCATTCTGACCCACACTACCTGCTCTGCCATAGGTGCCACTAACCTCTACCAGAAGAATGTGTGGAAGCTCCATGGCCTCTCCAATGCCTATGTCTCAGACCAGGGTCCACAGTTTGTCACAGAGTTCATGTGCAAGCTCTACCAACTCCTTCATGTCAAGCTCCACACCTCTACCATGTAATACCCACAGTCCAATGGCCAGACCAAATGGGTCAACCAGGAGCTTAAACAATACCTCTGTCTGTTCTGCAATGAGTGGCAGGACAATTGGGATGAGCTCCTCCCAGAGGCAAAATTCCAGTACAATAACCACATGCACTCTGCCACCAAGGCTTCCTCATTCCTCCTGGATACTAGGTGACACCCCCAGATGGGCTTTGAACCCCCTGTATGCTGATTCAAGAATGAGCCCATCAATGAGTTTGTAGACCAGATGCATAAAGCTCAAAAGGATGCCAAAGCAGCCCTGACCAAGGCAAAGGATAACATGGCCCAGTACTATGATTGAGGATGACTCCTGGCCCTTGCATACAAACCTGGAGACCACAGGTACTTGGATTCCTCCAACATTACCACCACATGACCATCTAAAAAGCTGTCTCACCACCAACTCAGACTGTACCTGGTGGAAAGACAAGTGGGCCCCCTGGCCTACCGGCTCCAGTTGCCACTCAGAATGTGCAAGCTCCACCATAGCTATATTCTGTTGTATTGTAATGGGTTCTAATATACTTTGGATTTTCCTCTGCTAGTTGTGTGATTAGCTGCAACTCCCAGAGGTTGCACTTACACAGATGGTGTAGACCTAACTCTTCCAGAGGGCTACAATGTATCTGGAGCCAAACTGGTAACTATGACACAGGCTCTAGCCTATAAGATCATTGAACAACAAGAGACCCCAAGTAGGAGGGGAACTATGATTCACCTAGATATGATGTGCTGGGCAGTGCATAACAGAAATAAAGAGTTACTGATGGATGAGAGAATCTGGTGATACAACAGGAGTCTTGCTCAAGACTAAACTGAGGAATAAAAATAACATTATAAATTAAAAAATGATACATGTCCAGCTGCTGAAAACTGTAAGCAGACAAAAAGCCGAAAACTGTAGGCCAGACTGACCTCAGTACCGTAAAAATAAAAAGCCACGATTAAAAAACACCCAACGAATGCCAGCAGGTCGCGGGAACGAAGACAGAAGCATCTAATCGGCATTAGCCGATGATGCTAGGGGCAATGATGAAATCAACAGATTGCTGATCAAGATCATGATCCAGGACCATTGATCGCAGATTCTGATCCAAGATCATGGATCATGGATCAATGATCCAGGATCAAACAACCAAGCATTCATCATTGCGGCCCCAGTTCTGCCAAAGCAAAAGCTGCTCGCACACTCCCTCTATACACTATACTCTACGCTCCCCCCGCGACGCTACAGCAACTGTAAAACAAACGCAATGAGATGACAAGCAAGGAGAATGGGAGAGGATGGGAAGGGTCAGGAAAAGGGGAGAGAGAGACAAAACAAGAGACAACGCGGATACCAGACAGAACGAGACTGAGACAACAACAAAGCACGGACAATGGACCACGATTACCCGCGTTCCGAAACACCATGACATGCAGACGGAGTGACGGTCCGGGGTAAGGAGAATGGTATAAAAGGAAGGGTTTTGGGACGGCCGGGCAAGCAATCTGATTGCCACGGTGCGGAATTCCCAGCGAGTGGATTCTTTGACCTAGGAGCTCTAGATTGACTTCAGCGGGCTTTTGACTTAATATATTGATTTGAGCCCCATTTCGGAGTGAACTCAGGTTTATTCTCAAATAAAATCAATAAATCTATATTTGCTGCATTTTAAAGTGTGAAATAAGTGCTACTAAAGCTCCACGACACTAGTGAAGTAGTTTTGCCGTAATAAAATTGACTTTGAATTATTATTTATAAGTCAAACTACCTACAGCAATAACTGCATTTCGCATCACTGGAAGTCCCTCAAAGACAAAGCAATCACAAAAAAAGTGAGAGCCTTTCTATGGAAGGCTATGCATAATGTGTACAAAGTCAGTAGGTACTGGGAAAACATTCCAAATTATGAAAGGAGAGCCTACTGTGCCAAAATGTGACAATGTGCAGGAGTCACTCAA
Source organism: Termitomyces sp. T70a (assembly GCA_017657195.1). Classification (NCBI taxonomy): domain Eukaryota; kingdom Fungi; phylum Basidiomycota; class Agaricomycetes; order Agaricales; family Lyophyllaceae; genus Termitomyces; species Termitomyces sp. T70a. Next base: position 16,021 of record JAGGAT010000268.1, read on the forward strand.
ATATTTATTGACTGAGTGTAAGATGACAGGACAAGAAATGGTATGGAAAACAGTAAAGGAGATCCATGATAAAAGAGGAATCCCTTTCAAAAAACCATTCTTTGGTGAGCAACTAGGGTGTGCCCTAATCAAGCAACCAAGAAGGACAGGAAGAAGCAAAAAAAGATCAAAAAGATTTGCAAAAATCATCACCTTGGAGGCAATGCACCTTAAATGGAAATTACGCTGTGAGTGGAGAATAGAAGCTGACCCAGAAAGAGCTTTTGATAAAACTGAAATCAGGAACAGAACTAAAGCAGTGATAGTGAAGAGGATTAAACTTGATTGCCAGGCCACAGACATCATCCATTTTGGAAAACTAGCAACTGATCAAAGAGTGGTTGTGGGCACCTGGAGAAATTTGTTGCCAAAAAACTCAGATCTTGTCAAGGCATAGAGATATGCATCCAAGGCTTTAGTGGGTATAGGCTAAGCTGAGCCCCACACTCTAGTGCATAAGTAGCATTTCCTATGGTGTGGACCCAGCCTTGACCAGAGAATACTTGCATAAAATATCCCAGAACATGAAGATCAACTTTGTGGATTGTCCACATATCTAAAGTGATACTACAAAGAAAAAAAAGAGAGAGCAGGGATTTACAAGAGAAACATTGTAAATCTCTGCTCTCTCAAGGTAAAATAATTTTTACAAGAAAAACATACAAAGAGATAGTTCAAAGGTTTACATCCCTGTTTCTAAGGGGAAAAGTTGTTTTTTATCTCACAAAAACCTCAATAGTAATATTATTATGTTTCCTATTATATTTCTTGCACAAAAAGGCTCAAAAAAGTTATCATTCTTACTTTGGAAATAGTTGGGAAATATGAATTTAATTTCCTAAATTTTTCCAAGAGAAACTGCTTACATATTTTCTAAAGACAATTTATTTGGAAACTGGATGACAGATTTCTCAATCACTTTTTCCAAAAGAAATATGTTTGGCTGCCAGCAGTGTCAACACTAAAAAGGTGCTATCACATATAAGGAAACAAATAACACTAACGCAGAAATCTGACCAAAGAACTAACCAAAGATGAAATTCTAATAGCCCTGAAATTGATAAAAAATGGTAAGGCTACAGGCCTAGATAGTACTGTGCATAAATTATGAGCAGCACTAGCAACTAAATACAAAACAGCCCTAGAAAAAAGAAACTTGGGCTTTAACATAGTCAAGGCCCTAACAATACTGTTCAATGACATACAAAAATATGGAATGGAGCCAAACACAGCTTTCACAGAGAGATGGTTATGCACAATTTATAAGAAAGACGACAAGACAAATATAGGAAACTACTGTCCAATAACAGTGCTCAATACAGACTATAAAATATTTGCCAAAGCCCTCACCACAAAACTAGCCAAAGTCACACCAGATATCATTCACCATGACCAAGCAGGCTTTATGTCTGGACAGAGGATCAAAGATCAGACTGAGCTAGCACAAACATTAAAAGACTTTTTTTATTGGAAATTTGCACTTTAAAAATGGTATAACATGTTTCTTTCACACTTTTTGCAAAGGAAATATTTTCCAGTGCCAGCAGTGAAATAACTATAGAATAGTGTAAACAAACTGAAACAAATAGAATGATTATCTGTCTAGATCAGAAAAAGGCCTACAACTGTATACTACACCTCTTTCTATGGGCTGCCCTAGGTAGGTTTGAGCTCCTGAACCTCTTTATAAACACAATCAAAGCCCTATACTCAGATGCACAGTCAAAGATCATTCTAAATGGAGAGGTCAGCAAAAGCTTTTGGGTGCAGAAGAGAGTTTGACAAGGAGACCCACTCTCATGCCTACCTTTCAATATTACAATAGAGTTGCTAGCCCAAATGATAAGAGATTCAAAACTTGTAGGCCTGCAACTAGATAATAACATTGAGTGCATAATTGCAACCCTATTTGCTGATGATGCAACAGTATATCTGGCCAAAAATAATTGTTTTCAGAACCTGAAAAAGATCTTCAAAAGATGGTGTAGAGCCTCTAGAGCAAGGTTCAACATACCAAAAACAGTTATTGTACTTGTAAGCATGCACAAATACTGAAATATGCTACTCACTACAAGACAGACACATCCAGATGCACAGAAGATCCTGGAAGACATAAAAATTGTACAAAACAGGAAGGCAACCAGACTACTGAGGGCTTTTATAGGAAACAACATAAATAACACAAGTGTGTGGACACCCTTGATTAAGAATATCATGAAAGACCTGAAGACATGGAATAGAGGTAAACTAACCATAGAAAGAAGAAGACTAATCATTGGTATGATAATAGGTAGAATGACTCAGTACCAAACCATGGTACAAGACATGCCCAAACAAATCAAGGACCTTCTAACAAAGATGCTACAAGAATTTCTTTGGGAAGGGCAGTCAAAATAGACAATTAGCATCAACACAATAAGACTCCTCTTTGAGCAGAGAGGGCAAAAAGTGCTTGACCTAAAAGCACAGAATGAGGCAATTGAGGTAATGAAGACCAAGAGATTCCTGAAAATGAATGATGAGCACCCAAAATAGGCCCAAATAGCAGATATGATTATAAGTGATAAGATCACAAAAAAACCAAAAGGTGTAAAACTGACCAGGATGAACCTCTCCCTGCAAAACATAGCAGTTGACACTAGGTCTGGAGAGGACTGCTTGCCAACATTACTCTAAAGAATATTGAAAATGGCCAAGAAGCATGGGATTTCATTCTTATCCATGGTGATAGACACAAAACTAAAGAAAAAGATGCCAATCTGGCAACACAAGGTGCATGCATGATGTGCACAGAGTATCAACTGTAGGAAATATGCAGCAGCTGGGCAAAGTGCTGGCAGCCACAAATGTAACTCATAAAGCTCAGAGAAACATGCCAAAACCCTCACAAATGCAATGAAGCAGCAAAAACCCACCAAAATAAGCTAAGTAGATATTGGAACCCAAGTCTACCTGAGGCAACAAGAAAAATAAACAAGAGGAGAACATGTGGACACAGGACAAGGACAGACTCCTCTTCAATCTTGATATTGTGATGAGAGGCCCACTATAGGAGGTTTTCCAAGTTTTTATGAATAGAACTGAACTAGCACACATGCTGCTGGACTACACTCAAGATCCAGAGGACTTTTCTATCTTGCAAATAATCTATACCAATGGCTTCTATATAAAAAACAATGAGGAAAATGCTGCCACTGGAGCAGGTGTCTGGTTTAGTCACAAAAATCCTCAGAACAAGGCAATCAGGCTGCTAAAACACATACCCCAAACAAACACCTCTAAGGAGGCTATAGCCATACTGGCAGCCACCTAGTCAGTCTCAAATCACCAGTTAATACTCATCAAGAGCAATTCCAAAATTACAATTAAGAACCTAACCAAACTCCTATCCTGATGAGAAGACAAAGGCTGGATATTTCAGCAAATAAGCAAACTTTCCAGCCCATGATAGCCCTCCTCCAAAAGATAAAAGGCCCAACCTTGCTGGAGAAAATGAAAGGACATGCAGGAGTGGAAGAAAAGGAGGGGGCTGATAGACTGGCAAATATAGGTGCCTAGAAGCAAACCCACAATACAATAAACCTCATGGTCCAGAAAGGTACAACCTACAGGGCACAAAGCTGAGGATTCTGAAAAAGCAAGCCCCTCAAGAATGCAAAAGCACAATGACCTACCTCAACATAATTAGGTGGGCCACAAAGAAAATAATAGGAGACCTACCACCTAACAGCCAGATTTAAAAACCCCTGAGAGGCAAAAACTTGACATGGAAAACTAGGAACTTCCTATGAAAAGGTATGCATAATGCATACAAAGTTGGCAAATACTGGGAGAACATAATAGGGTACAGGAATAGAGCAAACTGCCCAAAATGTAGAGTAGAAAAAACACTAGACCATATCTTCATAATTGTGAAGTATCAGGACAGGATCCAGCCTGGAATTTCATAAGAAACCTACTAGAGAAAAGGAACCTATCATTCACAAACCCATTACTGGGTGACATACTGAGATGTGCCATTTCCTTGCTGCTACCCCTTGCTGATTTTCTTGACTACTATGTTATATCACTATCATTGGCACTCTCAGTACTATACACACCTTTGCACTTACAACAAGGCATACACATTTGAAAACCCACTAAGTGACATTTTACACATTAACTACAACATACTAAATTATCCCTTCTTGCTGCTGCATGTCTGTGTTAGTGCATTTCTTCCTTGCTACTCCCTGTAGCCACAACATAAACACCTCTTAGCATGTTCTCTGGAACCCTGCCTGGACTCCTTGTAACTTAGCATGCCCAATGCAATTTCAGGTCAAGTATTTGTAATCATAACAGTACTGATCCACTTTTGGGCATTATCAACAAATAATGCATTGTCTACTGTTTATAGCAATACCACTAAAAATATATATATTCAAATAAAATTCTGAAGCCAATTGGATCATTTTTACTGTGTTTTCACATTGTTTTGCCAAAGAACATTCTCTGCACCCAGTGTATGTTGTGAATCTTGTAAAGCTTCCAAGTTTAGACTACTCTATTGGCAGTATTGAGATAATGACTTTGGTGGATCCACATTTTCTGAAATCTAAAATAGATCAAGATCTTTCCTATTGGCCATTTGTTTGATGTAAACATGCATTCCAAAGTAAGGAGTGTTTTTGGAGGTCTATGCATGGCAATCATCTGTTAGGTTGTTGTCAGTACTTTGCAACACATCATCAAAAGAATGCTAGGAATGAGATTGTATTTATATACTTGTAACATGTAACAAAGAAAGAGATAGAAAACTAAGGGAAACAATCTATGAAGGCTTGGCTTTAGCTTAGCTTTATTCAAGCTACAGCATATGGCAGACAAAACATAATTTATAGCTGTCAGGTTATACTAATTCTGAGGGCTTTTTTCAAGAAGCAGCATTTTTACAAGGTGGATACAGTACCAAACTATGTGTACTGCAATCATTAAGTGCCTTGAAGTTTGCTTTGGAGCAAGCTTGAGGTTTCAATATGAACAAGTTCAAGGTTGAGTGGCTAGTCTTGAAGTTGGGATAGTCTAACTACAAAGCTATATACTGCAGTAGCAGCAGGGAAGTGTCTCAGTTAAATGCAACAAGTTTCAGGACTTTATGGGTGGCAACAAAGCAAGAAGGCAAGTCTATCTCAGAGGATTGAATGAATGAGCCATTTTATTTACTTCAAGACCTATTTTTGCACGATTTGCACATGAGCTATAGCGTCCTAGGTCCTACAGTACGGTAAAGGGTGGTAATTACGGACACTTCCGGTAGGTACTCTGGCCAGACACCTTTTCAAGTGTGCCGGTTACGCCTCATAGCTACTTTTACTACAATTTGATCCTAATCCGGGTTCATACTATCTTCCCACATTAACTCCCCTACCCATCTGCCACTAACGTGCCATCCCAATTTCTAAACTCCTTTTACTCTCTGCAATGCTTGCCGTTGCTCGGTTGGTGTAGGGCTGGAACCCAATCGCCGCAGCTCACAGCTTCCTCTAGCTGAACAGCCAGTAAGGGTCTCACGACAAACCCCCCCCTGCACCCGGATGGTATCTTCTGGAGATCAATCCCAAGATTTGTCTCAGAGGATTGATTGCATGGGTGGCCTGTGCAATCTATACAGTAGCTCAAAAAACTGTGTTTGGTTATTCTGTACAAACTAGTTTATATAGTGACAACCATCAAGTGATAATATCCAAAATTTAATATATTCAAGGCCTCCATATACTAGTGAAATAAATAAAAATTGAATCAAAATTGGCTGTACAATAAATTAAACAAAGTATCCAGTCATTGGGACAAATTTTTGACCCTGTATCATTTTAGCAGAAAGCTTTATATAATGAGCCAAATTGATGGTTGATACCCTGCAAAAATATTAAGAACATCTTCTGCTTAGTGCTACAGCCATTTTTCTTCACAATAAAAGACACAGTCTGCATCAAATCAAATCTGAAACTAGTCTGAGAAAGTCTACTGTTGGAAGGATCAAGAAGGAAGCAAATCTATACAAGGAAAATAGCAAAAATGATTATCCCTCCAAGCTCATTTTTTATTACAAGTAGTCTATCTAGGCCACTAATTCTCAATAACATTCTTTCCTTTCTTATCATGCCTCAAACAGTGCAAAACACTCTTAAAAACACAATTTTCTTCTCTGTTATAAGCAGAAATGACCTTTGTTTAAGTAGGCCAATCAATGAAAGCACCTCAAATTTTCTTAGTATTATTAAAACTAAACAGTGGAAGATTGAAAGAGAGCTCTGTGGTCAGATGAAACAAAGATCAACTATAAGAGTGACTGCAGCTAGGAGGAGATCCAAAGTATATTCACTACTATTTAAGGTTTACAAGCATAAATGCACACTTGGTAGAGGGTGATCCAAATAGAAGACTTGTCTGCCAAAGGTGATACTTACAAGACTTGGGAATGCATGGAACTACAGTATAGAACAACAGAAACTACCAACCCTAATCCAAAATAGCAAAAAGCTGAAGATTGTCCAAAAAAGGAGTAGAGGAGTGGCTGTGCTAGCAAACTTGACACTGTTTGAATTATAGACAGAACAAGTACAGCTAGAGCCTTAAAAGTTGTACTAGTAAAATACAATAGAATGGATCTGAGATTAGAATTTGTTGGAGAGGGCCAATAACATTGCAACAGATTGAAGTAATTTTTTGTGACTTTGTCAGCCTCAAAAGCACAATTAATCTTGTTGAAGATCTTGTCCACTGTCTTCACAAGGGATTTCAAAGACAACCACTTTGTAGTGAGAGCCTCTTAGGGCAAGCATACTTGCTGCACTAGTACTGTGTCTCCATGCCATTCTTTCAAGTACTTTCACAACTAACAGGATCCCACTCCTCCACACACAGCTTCTATTCAGATGCAGATAGTTCTAGTGTCATGTTATACAACCATTCTGCTCACTTTCCATCATCCTTGTTGAGAATATAGCTGGTCCAACTTGCCATCACTTTCCTAATATGTAAAAACAGGAAACTTGTGGAGTTATCAATCAATATCTTGCATTTTTGCAATGAGAAGCTTCTTAGATGGGAGGGATAGGCATTGATGCAGGGAGCAATGCAGGGTGTGGAATCAGTGGTAGACATCTTATTTGTGCGGATAGATCACAAGAGCAGTTCAAGACAAAGGAGAATCAATAGTCTGCTACACAAGCCATGCATAAGGCAAATTCTGAGATTAATAAGTTGGCCCTGGGAATAAGATAGGAACAAGGCTTGGCTCTGATAGGTTCAGAATTGCATGTCATACTCTGTACAAAGTAGCACAATGCCCATAACCTGTTAGAATTTGAACTTGGATTATTACAGACGCACTAAATACGAATCCTCAGTCTGTATTATAACTGGCTGAGACTTGAATGCTAGTGATTGTGGTCCTATATACTTTGGTCATAGTTTAATAATGACACAGCAAAGCAACAATGGTGTATGATTGTGTGATGTGGTGAGGGTGAGAATGAAAGGTGAAAAGGAAATGTAGTAAGGTGGTCCAGGTACAAAATGATGCAACACTGAAAGCAGGGATAACTATTGCTTCACTTACATCCATTTTCATAACGTTAGACCCCTTTGAGTTTCGCCTGTTTAGTTGTTTGGCCTGATATCCGCGATGCCGGACTTGCTGCCGAAGCGTAACTAGTGTCAAATGAGTCTGAGCTATGAAAATGGCTGGAGTAATATTGTAGTTATCCTTCGGCAAGCACTCCGGCATCGCGGAGAACAGGCGGAACTCAAAGGGGTCTAACGTTATGAAAAAGGCTGTAAACCACGGCAGCCTCAACCAAAGCCATGTCAGAGACCAGGATTTCTAGAAAGTTAACAAGATAAGACTGAGAGTTTGAATCCTGGCAGGAGTCTGAACAACTGTGTTGATTGACTAGAGATAACTGTTCGAATACATCGGGTTTATATAACTATTGGAATTAGGAGAAATTAGTTTAAGGAGTCATTACTAATAGGAAAAGTATGAGACAATAGAGTCTGTGATAGTATAAAATAATAGAGGAGATTAAATCTGTGGAGATATCAAGGGGACATTAGGAGAACAAAGACGAGAGAATGATTCTGAGTCGGAGTTCGGAACGAACTTGAGTAGTTTATGACAAACCATAGCAGAGCCAATCGCTTCCTCTCCTTGATAAATTTAACGGCTTGAGCTAGTATTTCATATCATATGCGCCAACCCCTCAAGGGGATACCCAACCCAACCCTGCCTCTTTATCCTTACTACGTTCATGAACAGTGTTAAAAGACAACGTAGCACTCCCATCTCTGGCAAGAAGCTCTAATCCAGAGTCCAGACTTGAATCCAGCCGCCGCCGCCGCCGCCGCCGCCACTCGGAGTGTGCTCGCGTGGATTCTAGGGGACAGTAACATGCATAATCGAAGATATTAACGATACACGAGGATTATGGGGAACGGATGATGCCCGCACACTTCAAGTGGGTCGGCCTCCTTCCTTGTATGAGCCGGCGGCTTCATCTGACAGGACCGAGTGTGTGCCTATGTAAGTTTGCCACTCGAAACGCTTGCATGTTTTCTTCCAAAGAAAGACGCGAACGGCGCACGACTTTCTTTGTTATCCTGTAGAGGACGGTAACAATAACCGGCGATTCTGCAGCAACTCTTATATGTGTCGTACACTGATCCTTAAGATTGGTCGATATGTGATAGAATGGAGCGTCGGATAGAAGCAGAAGTTGAATTCGCGGAGGTAACCGAAAGTCAGTTCCTTTACTCAATCTGAGACCGAAAGAACGATCCAATGCAAATGAATATTCTATCTATCATACAAGTACATGTGATTGCTGGGCTACCAGGAAGAATTGTAATCCAGAGGCAGAAGCATGAGATATGGAGTGATAAGGCAGAGATCCAGAACGGAATGTAAATGAAATAAAGAAAAGTATTGGTCAGTCCGTAAAAATAAGCGTAAGGAGAGTCCGTATGAGGAGCTATCGTATGATATTTCGTCAACACTCAGTGAGGCATTTTTTGGGAGAAGAACCAGATGGATGAGCGCAAGCGCAGTCTATTAGTCTAACAGACAGGAAAGGTAGCATGAGGACATTGGGATGAAACGGTGTACAGAAGGCGAAACGCACCATGAAGGCATGCCTAATACACACCAGGGAAGAACCACCAGGGAGTGTTAATAGCATATTGGACCCATTCTTCCTTAAACAGCTTCCTCATCTGGTTGTCTTCAGCTTGGGCTCTGCTAACCCCAACGCAGAGCGTCCACGCCCACCACGCTGCCCAAACCAAGGGCGCCGAACCAGGAATTCTAAGTGGCCCGCATGCAGTCAGCCATGCGCCTTTGGAAAGGTGAGAGAACGCAAGGCCGGCGACAACAAGCATGGAACCTGTGTAAGCCGGATGCCTGACGTAAGAGTAGAACCGTTGCGTCACCAGAGTATGATTTGGGTCAACGGTGAGGTCAAAGGTGAAGAGGCGTCCGAGAGTGCTGAAGCAGTCAAGGCGGATGTAGGTACCAAGAGCCACAGCGATGACGCCAATCACGAACAAGGGGGTAGTGTATACGGGCGGATGAGACGATGGCAAGGGGCAGATGAGAGTCGAAGTAGGGATTGGGATCGGAGAAGGAATGGGTGATAGGTTACACAAGCAGAAGATTGTCTCAAAGAGCGCACAGGTCCAGACAAGGTATTGATGAATCTATTCAAGCCATTTGTAAATTACAGATCATAGAGAAAGCACTATTCCATGCCTTGAAAATCAATGGCGCAATCTGGAGGATGAAGAGCTCCTCAGTATGGTAGCGGCCCTTGGCTGGCGTGGGGTTCGGTGGCGTGCAGGCATAGTGATTGCATACCGCTTGCAACATGATAAGCGCGATGCGAGTAAGAGACATGGGGGTAGATTGAAGGCGCCGGGTGAGGTTATTGCTTTGCTGGCAGGGTACCATCGTCGTCTGGCCTTATGTATTTGCTGTACTAACTGAGACGAGGAGACCGTGGATCTGCATCAGGGATCTAGTACTTCTCAAGGATCTAGTTTACGAAACTCTCATCAAGTGTAGACCCATATAGAACAGAATCATTATTGAACCTTCGGTGGATCCTCCCTCGACGCCCGGGACGTGGCTTCCAATCATGACCTCGAGCTTTACAAAGCATGTTGTGGGGCTAAGAAGTAGTGCTAGGAGCCAAACGGGAAAAATACCAGTGTCTACAAGCGTTTCAGTGGGTTGGAATGGTGATCTGTTTATTGTAGGTTTTGGGTTAAAAGGTTACCTACTTCAAACAAAAGTATATAATGGGTCATTACTCTCTCAACTGAAACTGGTAACTTGGCGAGAATGGCGTCCCTGCATCAGTGCCGTTGTGATGAATTGATTTATTCTACGACTTTCCAGGATTCGGGTTCCGTTTGCCGTCTCCTTCGGATGACTCAAAGGACGGAAAGACACTGGCTGAGCCCGACTCGACCTCAGTTCCGGGTGGCTAGCGTCACGAAAGGAAAAGAGTCATAGGCGACTTTACGTTCATGGGTCTACTTACACCTTGTAGTTTGTTGACCTGGTCCTCCGAGGAGATGATGAGAAAGGAGTGAACCGAGGTGACCGGCCGGATCAATTGTTCTGATTCATCCATGCAGATCTCATGACCGTATCGTATCACTCACTGCCCTGAAAGGAACCTCAAAACCTCCTACACTCTTCGCCGTTGAAGCTGTCCTTTCCACACTTCTATTCATGGATTAGATGAAGGGCTATGTCACAAATTGCTGATCTCTATCCTGTTCTACCTGCTAACGGGCTTGCCGTTGCAACCATAACTCCGAGCGGTGTCAGCACCTTAGGCCTCAAGCTTAAACTCAATGTTGAGCTACATTGCTTAATGCGATTACATCCCCGATTAAGCCTCTCCGCCATTCCACTCGGCCTCATGCCATAAAACGAGGCCTTTACGCTGCCTCTACCCAATTCTTATGCATACGCTCGTGGCTTCGACGTTGTTTTACGTCTTGTGGAACTGCGCTTAGGTCTTCACTATTCATAGTCCGCGGCGCTCCCCAAGCTCATGGCAAAAATCGTCTCCATAGATTCGAAAGGCTATCGAAGTCGTTGGCTCACCTCTGAATGCGTGAGGTACTCATCTCTGTGTTTCGGCCATCAATAAGACTGGCTAATTACTTGGAAAGTTGTCCGCTTTGCCTTTTTCCTCGGTCCTACTAATGGGCGTTCAAGGCGTTCAATGTCCTCGTTACCTTTGAGTTGCAAAACGCTCATCCTGTCTGATGGTTCCCCACCACAGGTTGATTTATGGCTTCTCCTTGTCATTATGGGACACCATGCTTGACTTTTGGTCCCTCAAATGTTCATTCCTTTCTTCGTCCACAATTTACAGCAAAAGATATTCACTACCTTCGTTCAATAAGGATTGTATTTTTAGCCTGAATTCTTTCCTTCTTACTAATTGTTTTTATTCTATGGGATCCTATTTACAACATAGCGCAGTTTCCCTGAAACTCTGACGCATTTCCAGAACTGTTCTGACGTCTATCATAACAAGTCTGTGGATCGGTCTCAGATTTTCGCTTGTGACTATCGACGATCGAGGCCGTCCACGATGCCTTCATTCTGATCATCTTGGGGTTTTCCCATATATAACACACGTTTATTTACGATCCTCTCCTGGTCTCTCCTAAGCTATTTGTTAGCCACTTGTTTCCGATCTTGCATGCGCGACATCTGACTGGATAAGTGTATCGAATTTAGATTATCCAGATGCGCACAGAGCTCTCAAACTATGAACTGTCCTTTCGTTTCCAGGCGATACATGGACATGACTCATATTAATTGCGCCAATACTGTAATTCAATCTGTCGAAAGCGGTCAAACGATTTAATAGGGCCATCGCACTAGGTCCCCTCTCTCAAAGCTTTGTCCTTCTCCATAATCGACCCCTACGCCTACCTTTTGTGTCATACTTGCCTTCAAATTTTCCTGCATGGAATATCGAGATGATTACCTTTCATCCCTCCCATACCTTGATGTTCTCTGCCGGCGCGTTTCAGGTGGACGATCTCAGGCTTCTCCCTGTGCTGTTGCATTTTTCATCCGATCATCTCCAGGGACATTTGGTATGCTGATCTATGCTATACTTCACCATACTACCTCATAGTTTCATCTCCCGGGTGCCTTCGCTTCTATACCCTGTTTGATGGACTTGTCCTTATACCCTTAATCTTGTTCAGCAAGGTCGTATCACATCCTTTTGAAGGTTTTTATCCTGGCCTCTCAAAAGAGCAGAAAATGTCTTGCATCATTTGATAAGCCGTATATTGTTGCTCCTTTTCTTTTGCTTTCTTCAACGACTTGGACTACGCGCGGTGCTCCATGCTCATTTCCGATCTGCGTAATGTTTTTACCTTCTTTGTTTATGCTCTTCGTCCTTCCAGATCTCATATCCAATCTCCCAAAATTCCACCTTCTCTTTCTAGATCTGGACGTTGTTCATCCTTCCGCCGAGAGCTTCTCCAGGGTCACAACTCGGCGTATTACGTCTAACTCACCCTCTCTAAGCCCGGTGTGGGTGTCCCTCGTCCTCGTAGCCCCTGCTCTACTCAGTACTCAATCTTCTTTAGGATTTTGCTTTTACAAGCAAAATGGTGTATATGCTGCACTCTCAATGTGTGTTGCCATCCTGTTCTTCCTCTATGTCTCTGCTACCTCTGCTACCTTGATTCCTCCTCCGCTCTTGGTCGACTCATCTGGGCAACGCGACATGCGCGCCACGCAGGATGATCACCCAAGGTCAATATCGTTGATCTCAATGTCTCTTTCAAGGTCTAAAATGACTTGCTATTTTTTGGCTCAACAGTCTCCATGCAGAGATATGGCATATCCACGCTGCATGATGAGCTGCAGTCTCCAATAGTATCGGACCCGGCTTACACAAGGGATTTGCGACGAGATCACGTCTGTGATCTGGTCACAGTCGACGCAGACACCCTTCTTCGTGTATATGATTGTCTACGACCATGCTAATCCTCCATTTCCCGTCCAAAACCATGTCTTCACTGCTCTCGTCCCCTTTGCCTATCAGTGCGAGTTGAACGGAGTACGTAAACTATGTGGCTCCGATATGCATTCTCGGGATGTTCTTTACCTCATAGGCCCACTGAATTTCAATCGTCGGCCAGTGACCGATATGCCCACGGGTACAAATTCTCTTCTTTCCCTCGGCTTTGAGCTCAATCTCAATATATCAATGACTTTTGACCAGCGACTACCCTCCATATGTAGTGTTGAAGATCCACACCAGTGTATACCTCCATGCCATGAAAGCACGACATTCCATATATCTTCCAAGATAACTCATGCATAAAATTGGGCTGCTCGATCAACCATTTTTAAATATCTTCAGCGACAGCTTCTACTCTTCTTGAATTCGTCTTCTCATTCACTTACGAGGTAACTTCCTTGCCTTTCGCAAACGGTACGATCACTTCTTCACACCCTCTTCTGGACGACGCAATTTTCGTTCTCTATCTGATTTAGCTTGTATTCCGAGCGATAAAACCGCGCAGGATTGCAGTCTCTCATTTTTGTTTCGCACAAACAAAGGTCTGGGCGATTAAAGAAAGGCATATGCTCAAACGAGGAGGATTTATGCATGAAAAAACTTTCAACATATCCTCCTATATTTCCTTTCATCACAAGGGAAAGTGATAGTGTATACTCGATTCAGTGCGAAAATTTGCATCTGAATTTCCTCTTGTGTTCTCGTTCACCTCATTGCATGCCCCGCATGGAAGGTCAAACAAGGCGCAGCGCATACTATCGACTCCGATATTCCAGAAAAGCATTGAATCGGTTCTATTGAGGATCGTTCCACAAATTTCACTGCAGGACAGGAGTCGAATCGTGTGGTCCTGCCGCATGCACTCATCTGGAGAATTAAGCAATCTTCATCGGTACGTATGCGTAAATGAACGGGAAGGATGAGCGATGGATAAGAGTCATGGTATTGTGGATACAACAGGACTTTACTATCGGCTCAATTAGGCCAGTATGAACCACGGATGAGCCTGACGACCAAAGACGGCTACTAGCAATCACGGGTCGCTTCCCAGAAGTTACAGCACATAGTCATGAGATATCAATAGATATTCCACTCGCTGTTAATCAACATGATATTCACCTCTTCAACGAAATCAACCAGTATTATGTCGCATCGTTCAACGGAGGTATCTATCAAGAATCACTTCCGGACACACCAGGTCACCTCATGCAGCTTCTGTCAGGTATCTTGAGTAACAGTCAGACGAGAAAAAGGGTACATTGTTTTCAAACGAAGAAGATGGGTTTCTCTCAATTTTTTTCCGAAACCGGCGACGAAATCCACGATATTGCTGATTGTACTTGAGAAATTCACGTGGGAAAATGTATGTCGATGGATGCCACAGCCACTTCTCTAATCTGTCAGAACGCGCACCCATTCCGTCGTCTCGGATGTCCAACGCAGGCGCCTACAAACCAAACATAGAGAGTGTTGATGGCTCAGGAATACGTCGACGCCCGCTTATAACTGTTGATATAGAGAAAACATCACAACTAGACTCCAACGGGGAGAAGAGTGGAGTTGCGAAGGTCTCAAACGTCAAAGAACGGAAGCGCGAGTGGAAAACGCCCAACGTTCTACAGTGGATACCAACAAACTTCAAGTATTCGAAGTTGAGACCTGTGATACGTTCTGCAGCCGCCGCATGGCTTGCACTTGTCCTTTTCGTAATCCCATCTGTTCAGATATTCTTTGGTCAGGTATGTTTGATCCTCTATCGAGTCAGCAAGGACGTTTCCTTTCTCACTGTGGTATCGTAGGCTAGCTTCCTGATCCTAATTGGTCGGTCCAAGGTTTGCCTCTTGGCGGCATTATCTTACCCTTCCCAGCTTCAGTGCTTTCTCCACCAAGCGACCCCTTCCTATCTGTCTTGGAGCGCGAAGTTCTCATCATGCTATTTGCTTCATTAAGTTGGGCGTGAGTCAAGGATTGGTATTTGGTCTGTTGACATTATTAATATTGATGATCGACATGGATCTAGGTGGTCTTGCCTTGGCATCAAACTCGCTGACTTGGCGCGCACGAACCGCACGAGGAATGTCGTGCTTGCAGACATCGTTCACGGGCAGTATATTGAAGTTGCTGTGTGTCTTCCGCCTTGTGTTGCATAGTCAAATCTCAATTTCAATACCCAGCCGGCGGTCATCCTTGGAGTGTTCATTTTTCTCGGTAGCTCCTTCATCTTATTCTTCAGAGCTCATAAAGGCCCTGGACCGTACACAATTCCATGCATATTTGCCTGCATCTGCCTTGGTGAACAATATCTTGTATCTGTCTCTCTGTCTTACTGAATTCTTTTCAGATATATCACTTACGACGGCGGTGCTGTACCCGTTCCCATTCTACAAGATTGGGCAAGTCGTCGTTCTTCCGCTTGTATTCCATTCTGTCATTGCCCTCATTACTTCAATATTCGTCTTTCCTTCCTCGATATCTGCTCACTTCACCAGTTCTCTTTCCGGTGTTCTCTCCCCCCTCATCTCCGCCCTGGGACAGCATAAGGACATCCTTGCGACTTCAACCCACGATCCCGCTTTCTCAGAAGCTGTTGAACTGATAGCGAAGACAGTTGCCCAAGCAGACAATGCATTGTCACCCCTCGCAGCCGCATCGCGTCTTCTCCGCAGCGACCTCATATATGGCCGCTACTCTCCGGCAGACTTCGTGCCGTTCCAGGACCTGACTCGACGTGCAGCAGCTCGCGCAAACGGGATGGGCGTGTACTTCTCTCTCATCGATCCGACAAGACCCAGGTTCCCAGCTACGCCTGCTGCATCGGCCCCCCAAACTCCAGCTCTTTCGCGCCAGTCGTCTCTCGATGAACACGATACCAGTAGACTCACGCTAGACCAGGCCCGCCTGACGCCGATTCCGCCGTCTCCATCGCACTCGCGGCAAAACTCACATACCAATCTGAGTAAACGTCTGCATCGTGACTTATTACACTTCCATCCTGGAATGCGTAGACACGAGAATGCAGTCGGGGTGTTTGAGTCGCAAAGGTATATGAACCTGGAGGCGACGCGGTTGCATGATCCCTATTCTGAGGAATACACGGCCCAAATGTTGGAGAGCCTCAACGAGTCGTACGTGGTTTTCACCCTCTTCTGGATATCGTTCTGTGGTGACTTCGGCTAATATTGTTTAACAGTTGTCGTAATCTCCTTGATGTATGTCACAATGGGTTAATGGCTGTTAATCACTGGCTAGGCGAGGTACGAGCAGGAAGAATGCAGTTTTTGTTAAATACCCGGAAGATACAAGAACAATGGGCAAAGCAGCTTGCAGGGCATGAAAAGATTCGAGATGATCTCTCTCAATCGATAGAACGTTTCCGTGAGGTGGGAAGGTTTGTACATCTTCTTTTCGTATGGAAGTGGGACCGATGTTCCCTCGACACAGGTTCCGCGTTTTAGATCTCTATCGACCTTCGTTTGAAGGCCAACCAGAACATGATATGCCGCCACATCGTCACTTATTTCAAGCTTATGTATACCAATATCACATCGTACAATTCGTATGGATTATACTAGAAATGGTCTGTCTTCTGTGATCAATCATCCATCTACTGACGCAGCGTTTTAGTTAGACCAAATGATACGTCTTGAGAAGGAGCGTACCACGCAACGCCTATGGACTCCGGTCGAGAGGCTATTTAGATGGAACAATTGGCAAATCACTGATGATTCTCGACATCCAGAGGACGAGGATCCCGGTTCGCTCGTCTCTACTGCTGATTCTACTGTTGCTAATTTACAACTCTTTCAAGACACTATTCAGGGCATGGGACCCACGGTTAATGAGGATTTGGGTATGCCATTGCGTCGTGACCCAGACTCACTACCACCACGAAATGTCTTCGAGTCGATTATGGGATATCTTTATTTCTCATTGACTGGGCTGGCTGGTGGAAATGTTCTTTTCGGGATCAAAGCTGGCTGCTTGACGCGTACGGAGATTTTTGCAAGGAAATTCAGATCCAGTTAATTCTCAGTCCCTAGTTCTTCTTTCGCTGCCTTCAATGTTTCCTTCAAGTTCTTTCTTTGCATACGGTATAGTAACGACTTGCTTCAGTGAGTTCTAACTTAGGCCTACCCTTAGATAATCGTTTTGTCTGGGGAATGTGGGTATAAGTTTTGTGGATTTGTTCATTGATGTTAGGTTGATGCTTGGTTCTGCAGTATTATGGGACAGGTCACCATCGCGCGCTTCCAAGGAGATACAATTTTCGGATTCGTGTCTCGTATATTGGCAACATTTCTAGGCGGTGTGGGAGGTATGTTGATGTGGTAAGTATTGAATCCGGACATGTTTGCCCTCTCTGATAGTTGCGCTATGAGGTATATTTCATGTGGCTCAGGAAGAGGAAATGCCTACGGACTGGCTGCAGTCTGTGCTGTCTGCTTCCCAATTCTCTTTTTCGCTCGACTGCATTGGCCTGGCCCACCAATGACAATCATAGTACTATGCGTCACTTGTATACTGGTTCGTTTTTGTATTTGCATGACAATTACTGGATGAAATGTTTAATCATGAAGCGCTTCATAGGTGATCGGTTATTCCTATCAGGATGTACACCAGAATTTCCCCGGTTCCCCCGGATACGGGTTTTCAGTAGCATGGGTAAGATCTATATAGACAATGAACCATCATACTTCTGCTTATTATGACATCAAGCGTCGATTCGTTCTCGTTGTTGTAGGCGTTTTCTCCGCGTTGTGAGTTGGCAATTACTTGTCTTATTTGTCTTTTTTGAATGATTAATACCAATCATCTGTTCAGCATCGCGTCGTTTCTACCACCGGCCACGACTATCCGGCGATACCAACGGAGCGTTCTAGCGACAACTTGCGCCGAAATTGGTGCTATCTACTGTGCCATTGTCAGTTTGGCAAACTATAAAAATGAAGATGATATACACGAGATCACTTTGAGTCTAAGTGCCATCCGTGCTAAGCTCATCCGATCTAAAGTTGTTCGCACGAATGCTGCCTACGAGGTAGGATTGGATATTCAATGAGCGGTATCTAGTTCAACTTTAGTTGGCATTCTTTCTAGTTCTCCTTCCGCGGGCGTTGGCCAACAGAGCGATATCACACTCTCTGGGATATACAACTGCAAGTTTTCTCATCCCCTTCAATCTTGATAGGAAGTGCTCATGCATCCGGCAGGCAAATTGCATACAACCTTTCCCATCTCATGTCCGTCTTTAAACATCTAGAACCCGCTTGGGCTCGGGCATTACTTCGTCGAACGAGATTCGACGATACCGATTTTCAAGGAGATGTTCTTTCCGTTATGAGTACGAGTTTCTTCACCCTCGTATGGTATATATCTGACGACATTTCTTCATGCAGCAATGATAACCACAGCATTGCGCTCTGGTTCACCTCTGCCACAAATTTCCCCGTGTCCACTTCTCGATCGCTTTATGTCTCTATACCATGGACTTGACATCATACACAAAGAGTCAGAGGAAGATTATGGACTCCCTCGAACACTCACACTCGAGACGTTGAAGGACGAACAGTATTTGTAAGTTCATGCGTTCTTCGTTCCTGAACTGACAACAAATCACCTTATATACTTTTTTAGATTCTTTTGCGTCGGCGTGTCCACCGCATATGGCCTCATTACTCGCCTTGATCGGCTGATGGTTGCAGCGAAGGAAATTGTGGGTGAGCAATATCACATCCATGGATTAGGGATGGGTCGGACGTGTACGAAAGAGCCTGAGTTTGGTACTGGGTCGGGTGCTCATCCGGGTGTTCATTTCAGGCCACCATCGCAGGAAGTATAATTCCAAAAATAACTGGTCGTATTTACGTGGATATCAATAGCACCAATATAGATATAAGACATTTAGGAAGAGATCGAATTCTGGAGGGACGAGTCCATTGACAAAGAAATCGTATAGGACATCCCTCGATTGGAGAACGAGAAGAAACTGGTATTCAAAAACCAGCTTTGGCGATGTTGCCGGCCCCTCCACGTCCACTAGATGTATACTCTCCACGGGCATTGGCATGCGCCAAGTGCTCAACTGGTGGATCAGGCGCTGCGGTCATATTGGCGAGACCACCACGGCCCGTCGAATGGCTGTCAAACACAACGATAAATATCAAAGGCTGGGAAACACGATAAGGAAATGATCGTACAGCTCACCGTCATGCCCATGAGCTTTCCTTACTTCACTGTCCTTTAGCTCATCGGTGTACGCATCACCAGAAGTGCCAAGAAGGATGTTCCCCGCTCCACCGCGGCCTGTAGAATGGACAAGAGTAGGACCATGGGGATGGGGACGAGGAGGAGTTTGAATGATGTTACCAGCACCACCACGACCAGATGAGAACTTGACAGAGGAGTGAGCCAAAGTCCATGTATGATTCTAAGATATACGTACAGGTCCGTCTGCAGTGGCGGCAGTGTGAGCACGAATCAAATCTCGTTCTTCCAGGACCGCAGCCTGAGGTTCCACAAGCGTGGGCGCGTTAGGGTCACGAGATGGCGAACGGATGTTGCCTGCCCCTCCACGGCCAGTGTAGAGGTTCTAGAAGTCACGACCACTCTATCATGAGATAAAGTTTATTCTTGCCAAGATGGAAGAACCTACCTTGGGATGAGCTGGAACAGGCTCTCTGCCGCGGGAGACAGAGAAATCATCGGGACCATCCACGGGCCGGGCGTCACGCGAGATCGAAGCTTGACGTATATTGCCTGCACCTCCACGGCCAGAGGATTGCTGTCTCGTCTCAGTAAGCTTTCCAAACCCCTTTAAGGTAACATTGAAAGCTCACGTAGACTTCACGACCGCGGGATTTGGACTGGTCTCGAGTCATAGTACAGCTAGCTGTTGTAACTGTGAGCTAAAAGAGGGCGCTATACCAAAACGTGTCAATATAGCTTCCTTATGTGTAGTCGAGAAGTGTAGTGACCAGGCACTGGCAGCGATAAGAGAAAGCCTGATATGGGTTATCTTGTTTGCTCCAGAAGCAACATGACCAAATACCTGAAGAGACAATTCTGCTGTGAACAAGATAAGGATATCGCCTTTAAAGCGTCAACAGACAGGCATATCTAAATATGCGGATGCTTTTACGCGGACGTCACGGGTGAATCAAACAGTGGGAATCTGCCAGCACTGCCACCAAGGACCATCATTCGGGCCGGAGGTATTTCTCCGAAGGACATGGACTCTGACCTTGAAGCTTATACGCTATTCTAAATCTCGCAAAGTCGGAGTCAGTATCTGTATTGGGTCTTCTGTACTCACAGCGATGAGAATGGAGCGGAAGGTTACTTCGCTGAAACGTGTAGCAAAATTCGGCTTGGGAAAAACCAGAGTCACGGATAATCCAGTATTCCATGAACGTGCTTTAGATACTCGACCTGTTGCGACATCTTCTGTTGCTATGTAAGCATATTGAAAGCAAAGCGTCTGGCTTTGATGCACATGCCACGGCACATAAAATGCAAATCTCACGTGGGCCGTGTGTTTGACAGACCCTTGCCGAGGGATTTTGATCACAAAGACACAATTGTGTCCAGAAGGTCCAAGACAAGTGAAGACTATATTCCCATACATGCTTATTTCACCCATGGGGCATGGGATAACCATCCGCTTCTCAAAACATACATCTAATCGTCATTACTCTTTATGACACATGGGTCCTAGCGTCATGAAACGATTCTAGATTATTGTCTACATATGATGGAGAGAATGATGAACGTAGAAAGGATGATCGATATATCCATGCTCTGCGCCATCCTGATCACCAACGGGCGCATAAAATGTTTTTCGATCGTAAGGTGTCAAAGGAACATCCATCATCAAGCGTCGAGGGAGATCAGGCTATGCGAAGAATTGGTCAAATATTAAGGAGCATCCTCATGGTGGAATACTCACATTGGAGATATAATGACGACCGAACGCCACGAGTTCACCCTCGTGTGCTTCTGCGGTCTTGATTGCGGACTCTCGTGTGTGTCCGCCAGCTACAATCAACGGCGCTGGCCCCCAGATAGCACGAAGAAAATCATTCGATTCATGTGCAGCGGAGATGCATTCAATGTTTCCAGATATATGTGGTTCTACGAGATGCAGATACGCCATGTGGGGATGTCGAGCTTTTAAGGTCGAAACAAAATAGCTAAATTGAGGTATAGGGTCTTTCGAGCCCATGCCTACAAAAAAACTTGAACCGATGTTATCAGGAATGGTAGGACAAGTCTTACTTTGAAAAGTGCTCCATGGACTGAGACGGATAGCCGTTCTCTCTGCACCGATTGTCTCTACGATAGCATCTACAACGTCCAGACCAAATTTACTGCGTGCCTCTATACTTCCTCCGTATTGGTCGGACCTTTGATTACTGCACTCTTGCAAGAATTGGTCAACGAGATAGCCATTGGCGCCGTGGATCTCAACTCCATCGAACCCAGCCTTTTCTACAGCGTTTCTTGCAGCTTCCGCATAAAAGGTCGTATATTCTTGGATCTCGTCGACAGTCAGTTCCCGAGGTAAGGGAGTGGGTTTAGAAGCAATGGATATAGGTGAAGGCGCTACGAAAGGATAGCCATCGGCCGACAAAACGCCAGGATCTGCAGCGCGTCCCAGGGCCCAGAGTTGGACAAAGATGTAAGACCCATTCGCATGTACCTGATTTACTACCTAGATTCATATATAAGCGCAACATGATTTATAAGGTGAGGAACCTTGGTACACACTTCCTTCCAGGCATTGATCTGTTCTTCGTTCCAAATTCCAGGAATGTTGTCATATCCTCCAGCATTTGCAGCGATGAAGGTAGCCTCGGTGATAAGCAAAGATCCAGGAGTGGAACCGCGCTGCGAGTAGTACTCTTTCACTAGTGGGACTACAGGGACGTGAGCCTTCGTTGATCTAAATCGCGTCAGCGGCGCTAGGACGAGACGATGTTGAAGCCTGGTTGTCCCGACGGCAATTGGCTGAAATAGACGGGGAGTAGTCATTGGTACAAGCCCTTTCGTTGTGTGAGAAACTTGGAGAGATTTTATTCTATGTATTGGTTATATTGGTATGAATGATGACGCGACCATTCCACGCGATGTCTTATGGCCGTCATTCAACAGCCCCAATTTTCGGCCTTTTGTTCACACCTGTATAATGACAGAACAACAAATCAACAAGCGTTCACTACTTTCAAGGACCTTTCGAGTGGGCAGCCTAAGCTGAACTGGAATGAAAGCACCCATGTGACCCGGCAAAATATCTTGATCGAAACAAGGTTTGCAAGAGGAGTTGCGAGTGGAGTTGGGACTGCATCTGCGAAGACACGTGACGGAGCTGTGATGTCGGAAAGAGAGGTGGGGGTAACAGCTGATTATTCCGGGTCGGGTATCGGACACACCGGACTGACGTGGATCCCTCCAGACATATACTTAAGATACTTACCTGAATTATAACAGGCCTAGGTATATAACCCGAATATGTCTATTTTACACGGACTGAGCTGTCTGGATTATAACATATGTCACTGAAAATAGTTCCTTATCCGTGTACGTAAAGTTATCTCAAGGTTCGAAATTCTCATGGGGTCGCAAATGGTCCGTCAAATGTTGTTTTATATTTTCTTATCCACCGTTTGTATCTTGATGAAGTGTACTATCAAACATAGCTCCTTCCAACTTGGTTCTGGGGTCCGGATCCAGGTCCTGGTCCGTGGCGCCGTCATTACACAAACGCGTGGCTCCTTGGAGTACGAATCTTGAGATCTTCGTGGCCCTGTATCCTTCCAGTCAAGCCGCATCACGCTGGTGCCCTAAGTCACTTAATGTCTCTTTCCCGCGCACTACTTGTCAATATACAGGCGGTATGCAATCACTATGCTTGTACGCCCCCAAACCCTACCCCGGCCAAGGGCCGCTATCACACTGAGGAGCTCTTGATCCTTCGAATCGCACCCTTGGTTTTCACGGTATGTCGTACAATATTCTCGTCTATGATTTGTCGTTGACAACGTTCCTGTACAGATTCACAAATATGTTGTATGGACATGTATGCTATTCGAGACAATCTTCTACCTGCGGACTCGATTACCAGCTGCCTCTCCAATTACAAGTTATACGTTGACTCTCATTTGTCCCTTCCCGCCGTCCCACTCATCGCCTGTATACGTTACCCCCTTGTTCGTCATCGGTGTGATCGTCGTGGCTCTTGGAGCCTACATTCGCATCGATTGTTTCCGTACCCTCGGATCCCTCTTCACATTTGACCTGACCATCCACCCCAATCACACGCTAGTGACACGACGGCTGTATTCATACGTCAGACACCCGGCTTATACGGGGTCAATGCTTGTTGTTGTCGGCCTCGCATTCTCTCACCTTTCTGAAGGCGCATGGCTGACTTCGTGCGGGCCGCTTAGGTTGCCTGGTTCGGCACCCCTAGTCTGGATAGCGTGGTGGGTGTGGACGCTTTGCGTTGGGATCAGCAGAGCACGAGCCGAAGACAATCAGATGAAGAAGTTATTCAAACAAGAGTGGACCCAGTATTCTATCAATACCCCTTGGTGGTTTCTTCCTGGGGTTTATTAGACATGCTTTTATGGTGTTTCGCCTTTTTATACGAGTCTATTACTCATTTTCATTTTATTTCCCTTATACCCGTTGGGGCGATGGCCTATTTCGGGTTCTACTTTGTATATATACATCTTGTGCGTATTCTATCTGTCGTACCTTATCTCTACCAAAGTGGAAATTGCATTTTTGCGCCAGGAATTGGGCTTCGATAAGTAGAAAAGGGATGTTTATCTTCCGTCTCCTCGTTTACCACCCTGTCTCAGCCTGTCGTGTCTTTGGCGATGATCAGGTCACCGTAGGGTCCTTCAAACCGCCTTGCCTTGTGTATGTACCGGAATAACGCTTTCATGGCACTGGCGTCGCTCAGGAGTGCAGCTTGTGTTATGGCTGCAAGCAGGTTGCCTCTGTCTGTCCTATGCTTCACACTTCAGCAAGTAGTGCTGTACTGTTTCTGCTTCCCTGATTGCACGCTCTGCATTTTGGTGAGTCCGCTTTCATTGATCCTGTGCAGGTATTGGTTCAGCGTGAAAAGCGATGCCTGTCGTCGCGATATGCTGGCCAGTATTTGCGCGATGCCCCTTGTTGTTTTGGATGCCTCAGCGTCTATTGTTTTGAGTTTCTTGTATCTGGAAAAGTTTCTGATTGATCGCACTGCGCCTCTCTGCGCCACTGGATTTAGTGCTCGGCCCCAACCACCGCTTTCGAAGCTTTTACGATCTGGTAATGGTGGCTCGACTACATGGCTGACTCTTGGGCCCTGCTAACTCTCTCTAGTCCCACAACACCAGCTAAATGCCTAGGCTGGCCCCTCAACCCTATCTGCCCTGCCCATGGTCTTAATAGGACTAGGGGGCTTCCCTTCATTGCCTCCAGATGATATTGAGAGCGCCCATGTGCAATGGTGCCTAGTTGGGGTCCCTGACACTCAAACAGGTTACAAGTGTACTCACCTGGTTGGCTCCCAGTGCAGACTCTCAATACTCTGGTAAGTCCTGTTTTTTATTTTTTGCTCTGCTGCTTCGTCTGCTAATCTACCCAGTGTGATCTGTGTGCTGCCCAGGGGCAAGTTTGCAATTTTCTCTTGGAACTACCCCATTCACACTGGAGCAGTGACATATGAGGCTTTTTGTGCATATAATGCAATTGGGATGTCTAGCAAAGACTGCATCTAATTAATGGATATATTTAGTGGAGCTGGCTGCTAGCCAACAATAATTCTCAGGTCTTGAGAGAACAACCACTCTTCATAAATTCAGGAAAAAACTCTTAAAAAATAGCACCCTTCAATTTCTCTAGATGGTTTAATAAATGAAATGTATTTATTTGTGTATAGGCTAGTTGTGGCAGTTTCCAAAGGCAACTAATACTAGGTGTCAGGTTCTGCTGACCCAGGGGCCTTTTCCAATGAAGCAACACCCTTACAAGGTGGACTTGAGTGCCAAACTACATATACTCCAAGTGTTGAGTGCTCTGGGGTGTTGTTTAGGGCATGAAACATCAAAATGGGCAAGTCCAGGGTTAAACAGCTTGCTTTGGGGTTCAGGAAGTAGAATTAAGTGAAAGTCAAGTTGAGGACAAAGTTTCTTGATGAGACCAGAATCTGTTTAAGTCATGTAGTGCATGCTAAACAAATATTGGTTGAAGCAAGCATGGAAGAGACAAGAGATAGAAAGAATGAGAAGAGAAATGCAACAAGTTTATAGTAATATTGAGACTAAAATATGGTTATTATACTATGGGTACATGGTCGAGGTGTCTAAGGTTGTTCCAGAGACTTCTATGAGTAGTGAGGCAGATGAACAGCTGTATTCAAGGAGATTGTGCAGGCAATTCATGGAATCAATGGAAGATCTGAGTGTCCAGCCTTTGGTGTAATGCATAATAGTCAGGTGATGGCTGGGTGCTACTTGGGTAATTATAACAAGGACCATGATACTTGATGGCCAGGTATCAGCTAATTTATACCTTTCGCTGAACTATTTTTGAAATGAAAATCATATATCTTTATCATCATGTTGCTGGCAGAAATTTAAATTCCTTTGTTTAAAGTCTTTTTCTATTAGAGATTAGCATGTTGAGGATTCTTTTCACTTTTTCTTAAGAAAATATAACTGGTTGCCAGTAGTGAACTTTCAATTCCTCTTTACTCTAGAAAAAGGATAAAATTTCCAGAGAAAAATGTGAAAAAAAATATATAATAGCTTTCAATGTCTGTTGAGAAGCTTAATATGATTTCTCTTTTCATAGTAAACATGCAATGAAAATTTCTAAAAATTTCCATGCTATCAGCAATATAATGGTAAAGAAATATGATTTTCATCTTAGAAACATTTCTGAAAAAGGTATAAATTTTTCCAACTCTTGTGGCAAAAAATTGCTTACATATTTCCTAGGAAAAAACAACATGGAAGTAGTATAACGGCTTTCCTTGTTTCTTTTTCTAGAGAAAACAGGTTCTGTGGCCAGCAGTGGTAACAGGTACATAATCAGATAATACAGTCTTTTATACACAGACTGAGTCAATTGTAAGAGAAATGCTTAATATCTGCAGAACTCCTTCCACAGAGCCAGTAAGCACTAATGACAAGTGAGAGTCAAGCAAGCATAGTGGCAGGCAGGAGTCAGATGAGGGACTGGCAAGGCTAACTGAGCAAGTGGACATTGCTAGAGAGCTTAGAGTCAGTTTGGTGTGTAGGCCAGAAAAACACTGCAGCCTGGAGATATTCTATTCACAGGCTGCCTTTATATACTACATCAGTGGCTGCACTATTACTAATACTGTTTACTAATCAGACCCTGGTATGTAATGGAGTATAACTTATTGAATACAATCTTACTCAGTCAGTGTGTCAACAACTCTGTATTGTAGTAAGTACCTATTAAACACAATTATACTATGCATGTTAGTCTAGGTATATATGAATGGGTTGATTGGGCTCACCTCAGTCAGTGTGTCAATGACTGAGGTGTCCTGAGTTCCGAATCCAACATAGTCCTTCCAACTGTCCAGTTTCTCCATTTCCTAATTTGTATTTTCCTCTGCAGTGGCAGTGTTTGATCATGTGGTATATGCACCCCTGCAATCTACATCCAATACTCCTCCAGACTTACAGTGAGCATCATTCCTTGCAGAGATGCAGCTTGATGCAGAACTTGTGGTGCTGTGCCCTCAGCAACAGCTTTGTAAGTAGATCTGTGAGATTTTCAGTACTTGGAATGTTGCTGATTGTGATTTGCTCCTTCTTGACTGCATGTCTGATGTAGTGATAGTGCATGTCAATGTGTTTGACATGATTGTAGTTGCACTTATTTTCTGCTATAGCAATCAATCCATTGTTGTCCCCCTTTAGTTCTACTGGGTATGGGACCTTTATCCCTATCTCTGCTAGTGTGGAGTGCATTTACTGGATTTGCTCCCCCACTCTTCTTAGAGCAATATACTCTGCCTCAGTGGTTGATGTCAAAACTGTATCTTGGAATTTGGCACTCCAGCTTGTTGGGCTGCCTGCCTGCAAGTAGACTCCCCTGGACATTGATTTCCTGGTGCCAATATCCACTGTGAAGTCTGAATCATAATAGCCACATGAGATGTAATCATTGTAGCCTTGGCCACTGTACCAAAGCTCATAGTGAAGGATGGCTTTTATATACCTCATAATGTGTAGCAATGCAAGCCAATGCTGCTTGCCAGGGTTGAACATGAATTGACTCAGGCTCATTATGGCAAAGGATATATTGGGCCTTGTGCCAACCTGGGCATACATGAGGAATCTGAGTGCCTCTCTATAGGGCTTATCTGCCATGTACCTCTGATCCTCATCTGTGGTTGGTGCCTGTGATCAGCTCAAGATAACGCTAGGGGGAAGCAGTGTGTATTTTGGTGTACTGTCTGCCATACCGTATTTCTCTAATGTGCATTTTAGATACTCCTCCTAATCCAGAGTGATCATGCACTTGGATCTGTCATGAACAATCTGAATGCTGAGGATGAATTTGATGTCGCCTAAGTCCTTTATGTCAAATTTCTCACCTAGCTTCTAGCATCTCCTGATGAACTTTTCTCTGGATGAGGACATCTCAGTGGTATTGTTAGTGTACATACACATTATAGTCTGCTTGCTATTGCGCATCCTCAATTGAACTGATTGGTCTGCCTCAGATCTCCTGTAACCTAGTCTCTTCATATTGTTATTGAGGGTGCATCACCAGTTGTTTGCAGTGTTCATCATCCTATATAGTGCTTTGTCCACAAGAGAGACCAGGCTCCTCTTGCTGTCCTTGCTCTCACTGGTTGCCTGTGCATGTCCATTTGCCACCATATTCACTTTGTAGATCTTCCTAAGCTTGACCTCATACCCCTCTGGCTACTCTATGAGGATGGAGACTTGCATCAGCATGTTTAGATAAGTGCTAGTATAGTCAATCTGCCAGAATTCAAAATTGGGAAAAATAGTATCAAGAGAAGTGGAGTAAGGATAGAGATATGAGTCAAGGAGTGATGGTCAAGTTAGTATAGAGAATCTGGAATAAGTTTGGGAGAAAAACAAGACAAGATTAAAGGTAGAGTAAAGTTTTAGAATTTAGTCAGGAAAAAAGGTAGATCAAAATTAAAATAAGATAAACAGCTAATATACAATCCAAACACAAGTTCAAAGATGTCAAAATAGGTTTACTAGGTACAAATTATATAGAAGTTACTGAGTTTAAGTTATGCAATCTCAAGACTACTGTACAAGTTGATGGACTACTGATTAAGTACTCAAGAAAGTGGAACATGTCTCAGAGCTAAGTGAGATCAGACCTGGTATTTGTATCAGGAAGTAGCATTGGTCAAGACTGATGGCATGTCAGGCAGGTCTAATGTGTGTTGTCAGATTTTGTGCAGGTGATTGCTGGGTGATGAGATCAATCAGGGCTGATGCAGGTGATTCCCAGGTTATAGAGTTAATCAGAACTGATGCAGGTAAATACTGAATCATGGAATCAGATCAGGTTCATGTGCCAGATGATATAGTGCAAAACATGTAAATTCAACACATCTCTAATGGGTTCAATTTTGATTCTACCATATAGTAATAGAAAATTTAGAAGGAAACCCATGTCAAAACCCACAAAAATGCAATGAAAATTTTTAGCCTAGCTTATATAATGCAGTTCACTTTTTGAAGGAGAAAAAAAGAAAGTATGTATTACTCTAAGTTATTACAATGCAAGGGCATGATGGCTTGGCACTATCATGTTTCTCAGGGGGTCACCTGACTTCCAAGTGCAAGGTTGTGTCACGACCCGCACTAAGTCCCAAACCCCGGACGCCCACCAGACCACCCCAACCGCCTTAGGACAACAGGACCCTCGCCAACCACCCAAGGGACACACCCCCATCAAACCCGGCACCCCGGCACACCCCCATCAGCCCCAGCACCCCGGCATAACTCCCATCAACCCCCCCGTCACGCCCGGCGCCCGCCTTCACCCCGAAAACCCCCGACCTACCCAACCTACCAACCCGAACACCCACCAATCATCTGGCTTCCCGCGTGACCACCCCCGAACGCCCCGCACGATCATCTCCAACGCCATTCAATACCTCGGATACACAGCCCCGCGCACCGACCCCGATCATCACCCCCGGGCTAGAAACCTCCCCGAGCCGGTTCCGGACCTCCCTACTTAAACCCGTAGATAGCGTTCCATGAGAGTAGTCTTGATATTACCTTTGCCGTTACTTTGTCGTACCTCCGTTTCGTACGAGCTTGTCTGTCTAACTTGTCTGCCAAT